>OMLM01014435.1:0-16526 GCA_900302695.1 Helostoma temminkii
TCCATAATAATTTGTCTCAATGCTGAAAATTTCCTTAATATCATATAACATATTGAATATATAGAAGGTCCTGGGTTCGATTCCCGGGGTGGGCCCAGGGTCTTTCTGTGTGGAGTTTGCATGTTCTCCCCGTGTTTGCGTGGGTTCTCTCCGGGTACTCCGGCTTCCTCCCACAGTCCAAAGACATGCTCAGGTTAACTGGGGACTCTAAATTGCCCGTAGGTGTGAGTGAGAGTGTGAATGGTTGTTCGTCTATATGTGGCCCTGCGATAGACTGGCGACCTGTCCAGGGTGTACCCCGCCTCTCGCCCGTAAGCTGGCTGGGATAGGCTCCAGCACACCCGTGACCCCTGCGGGGACTAAGCGGTATAGATGAATGAATATTGAATATATGTATACATGTTTGTGTTTTGGCAGCAACACACCCTCGCACAGTCATAACACCCTCTCACATATCTAGCCCCTTTGTGTCAGATCTGAGGACCTGGATGAGGCCTTGACAGCGGCAGGGACAATCTGTTCGTTCCACTCCCCTTTTTTTTAGACCTGTGTGACCCCCCTGAGTCTGTTCCTGTCACTGAGTCCGAGCTGCCACCTTGGATCTGAGGGGCAGTGAGAACGAGCCGTCACGCTGCCGCATTCATTAACACCTCCGTGGACACACAGTGTTGACCGGTGAAGCGGCTTCAGTAAATTAACTTTGCTGGACAAAGGTGTGAGTGACAGAGTGAAATGATTGACACCTGATGGGCGGGACTAGCTGTCAGTGTCTAACAAGTAGTGTAAAAAGTATTTGTGTGTATATGTAGAAGTTTTAGACCAGAACATTAATGCTACTAAAACTATTTAATACAGTTACAGTGTTCCTATTACTGTGGCACTATAGTACAAGTACTGCTACCTCTACTTCTACTACTACCTGCACTGCATTGAGCTACAGTACTACTACTGTTACTAACTGTTACTTTTTGAGTTACACTATTTCTACAACCACTATTCCTTTACTGTTTCCTGTACTTTTACAAAATATACTTTAAGTAATGGTGTTCCCACCAGTACTACTTTTACTACAGGTAGATGTGTGCTACTAGATACTTGCTCATTTCTCGTTTCCATTTGAAGCCAACTTTTTATTTCTATTCCACTTTCAGAGGAAAATTGTACTTTTTACTTTGAGTTACCAGTTAATATATTAACTATATTATACTACATACATTTTGTCCTGCTGCTTCTCTTCAAACAGGTCTGCACTGCCTCCTGTTGGATGCTACGACAATCTACAGTTTAAATACCACATAGGTGCTCAGGCTGATGAAGCCACAACAACCTCACCTGCAGAGCACACAGAATAGTGTGACAAACATATGCGGTCAATAAAGTTGCTACTACTGTAAAAAATATAAAGACTAAAGATAATAAATCAACCATCAGCCGGATAAAGACAGCAGCGAGACAGCACCAGAACACAGAGGTAATCTTTGTCTCTGGGTATTACCAGTCAGCATCTTCATTGAGATTGGAGCAGATTTCATGTGCTTGAAAGTCAGGGTTTCTGTCTTAGTGTAATCCTCCTGCTGCGATGGGAAAACACAGCCAGAGTCATGTAACATACAGAGCTGATACTATCTTCCACAGACCGTATCTGTGCACTGTATATACTGTGTACACTGTATACTACTGTAGCAGCCACCACTGAGAACACTGAGCATTTTGACATTATGGAAAACAGGTTTGAAAATTCTATAAACAGATGATACAATACTGTTTACAGCAACAACTGCAATCAAGCGTTTACTTGGCTATGAGTCTTTTACATCACTAGGTTTTGTCCCACTTGTTTTAATTCAGTGTGGCTACATTGGAAGGTTTTGGTCAATTATTGTGTAACGCGAAAATTCGTTTTATGATCTGAATCATCAAACTTCGACAAATATGCAAAAACAGTACAAATTAGAAAGGTGGCAAATATTTTTTCTCAGCACTGTAGAAGTAAAGAGTATTAGCTGCAATAGTAGTAGCACAATTTTTCCACTTGTCCCATCCAGATTTGAACCGACAACCTTCTAGTTATAAGTACAGTAGTTGTAATTATAGGTTTAGTAGCAGTGGTACTGTAAACGATAAAAACAACCCATATGCAGGTGTAGTTGTAGCACAGGTAATTGTAGGAGAAGATTTAGAAGCAGAATAAGTAGCAACATACTGTAGGTAATAGTAGAGGTAGTGACAGTTGTAGTAATTGTAGTAGCACAATAGTAGTAGTAAAACAGTGACCAGAAATACTGTATGTAGTAGTAGTAGGTGTAGTAACAGTAACATTGGTGGTAATAGCAACAGTAATAATTGCAATAGCAGATGTCATATCTGAACTGGTAGTTCTGGTGCTACTGGTATTATAGGTGTAGATTTAGAGTAGTGGGATTAATGGATGTAGTTAAAAGTGTTGGTAGTGGTAGCAGAAGTACGTGTAGTAATAGTATTAGACCCTGTTCCAGAATAAATTGTAGTATAAGACCAGAGGATATAGAAGTAGTATTAATACAAGTACAGTACAGTAAAAGTATTGCAATAGCAATAATGGTATTAGCAATAGATGAGGAGTAGTAGTAGCAGTTTTAGTAGTAGCTGTATTGTAAATATACCAGTAGAAACACATTTATCTACTGAAATATGGATTTGAATACATTAAAATACAAAAGTTTATAATGTTGTTATCAAATCAAATGTATCTCTTATCTTCCAGAAACACTATTGACCAAACCTGAATTACTTCCTCTATTACATACTGAGTAGTTTCACATTTTAGTTAAATCTTAGATTGGACTTTCATCAGAGGGTGTCAGTGTTGCACCCACGTTGTAGCACCTTAAGGACAAGGCCTTGTTGTGTAGTGAGAATGACCCTTTAACCTAATTATCTCTAGATCACACCACAGGGATGACAGTTTTACTTACAACACATCCTGTCGTTAGAAACTCCTCCAGTAATAAGTTAAGCGTGTTAAGTGTAGGGATGTAACTGAAGTTGCTTCCAGCTGCTGTTATTGTGAAGCACAATTATCCAGGTCAAGTAAAAAGCCGCCATGAAACTGGATCCCTGCAGACACCAGATATCTGTAAAAGGAAACATCTCAGCCTCATTGATGACGCTGCCTGGAGGAAAGAGCTGCAAGAAACAACAGACAAATGCACAAAATGCATAGAAATCCAGCTTTTGTGGAGGAAAACGAAGTGCAGAAAGTAATAATCTGCGTTTTTAGTGAGTGACGCAAACGTACTGCGATGTGTTGTTGTTTCAGTTGAGTATGAAAAGCAGAAGGAAAACATCAGCACACCAACATGACTGAACAGAAAAAGAAAATCTCATGAAGGTGAGTCACAGTGTTCACACTGCAGCTGGAGATGAGACACAAAGGAAGAAATAGCCTGTCTGAGGTGCTAGAAAGCAGATTTTATCTCGGACAGAAGCAGGACAGTTCTGTTATTGCTCCTTTAATTCAAATAAATACCCATTACAACCGTTCAGGCTCTGTTTCAGATAATTTCAATAATAATCTGAAATTAATTTCAGTTTATGGGGCAAAATGTGAACTAAATATGAGCAAATCCTCACATCAAGCCCACGTGTTCCTTTAAGGACTGAAGAAAATCCTAAAAAGCCAAACAGACTTTGGGTTTGAGCAGCAGATAGTGGTTTATCTGTGCCAAGGATTTGGTTGGTATTAGATTAATCTTTCTCTCTGTGACCAACAGGTCTGCTCATCATCTATCTGATACATCCAGCTGTATCCTACAGATGAGAATAAATAACCACATCTGGGCTGCAGCTCGCCTCTGGCATCAGTCTGCAAAGAGTCACAGACACAGCGCAAGAAAAATGTTTTTGATGAAAAAGCTGTAAAATTGATGGTTTAAAATTTAAAATATTTTATAAACTGTTTAAGCTTTATTGAAATGCAGTAAGGCTCTAGTTGTGTTCTAGTTGTGCATCTACAACGACAACAAAACTGCTAATAAAATATTTAAACCTTTCATGAATATTTAGTGTTTTTGCAGGTAGCAAGTGTGTTTTATATGGTCGCCTCACTTGATAATGTGAAGGTAATTTCAGATCGCACAGTCTTAAAAACAATGTTAAGTTGTTTTTATTGTGAACTGATTTTAAAAGTCTTTCTCACCACTGACACACACAATATATAGAGTGAACAAACCAGAGAGCAACCAGGAGATAAACACTCTCTGCCTGCAATCACTCAGATCCGTCCAGACCTTCTAATTCTCAGCTCTGTGGCCCAGTTTGGCTTCAATCTCTTAAACCTCCCCTCACCTCCCGTAACCCCCCTCCCACAACACAACGGCAGCGCTGTGCTGTGAATAATTGACGAGCTCTTCCTCCCCCAGCTCTCCTCTCTGTGTCTCTTTCCGACGCTCTGTCTTTGTCGTGTCTCTCGTCAGGTTTTCCAGGCTGTGACAACCTGCCCTCCCTCGCCTCCATCATGTCCAGTCTCCACCTGCTGCTGCCTGGATGTTGGTGATCACGAGCAGGTAAACAGACGCAGGAGCAGCTGCTGGTAAGACAAAGCCTGCAACATAATAACACGAGAGGACAGGACGCTTTAACTGTTCACACTTCTGACTTTTTAGTCAGTCTCTTCTTTTTTCTTCATGCTCTACAACGCTATGTTGCACTCTAATATAGAATTTGTGTCTCTTGCTTTTTGGATCTATGGAAAACACTGTAACCTGCTCTTTTGCTGTTTAGCATGAGAAACTAAAAGTGTTCTGGGACTTTCGTAGGATTTGCTTCTCAATTACAACATTTGGTTTTCTGCTTTTAAATGAGGATTTGAGATGACAATCTTACATAGTTCTAATTCGACTTTCTCTGGTTGTTTTCAGGAAACTGTGGAGTCATGAAGCAGTTCCTGTTCCTCCTCTTGGTGGTCATGGAGGCGTCCTCGGGGCCTCACAACAGCTGGTGTGAACCGGGCTGTGACTGTCGAATAGATGTCAGGTACACCATCTGCTCTCGGGCTGTCCTCACCCAGCTTCCCAGCAGGGTCTCTCCTAACACCAAACTCCTTGACCTGTCTGACAACCGCATCTCCGTCATACCCCAACGTTCCTTCAGCAAAAACCATAAACTGCAGGTGCTGCTGTTGCAGAACAACAACATCAGCGTGGTGGAGGACGGCGCCTTCTCTCAGCTGGAGTTCCTGAACAAACTGGACCTGAGCTGGAACCAGATCTCCACCTTGACTGAAGGCTTCTCCATCGGCTTGGCCCTCTTGCGGGAGCTGCAGCTCGCCCACAACCGTCTGACGGTCCTGGACAGCAGGAGTTTCCTACACCTGGACGGGCTCCAGAGATTAAACCTGACCAGCAACGCCATCCACACCATCCAGATGAGGTCGTTCTCCTCCATGAGCTCCCTGAGGCAGCTGCACCTGGAGAACAATCAGCTCACGTCTCTAAGGAACGGGATGTTCTCCATACTGCGCTCCCTGGAGGTTCTCAACCTAGCCGGAAACCAGATCGGCGAGACAGAGATGGGCATCTTCAAGCCGCTCACCAGCATGACATTACTCAACCTGGCCAACAACCAGCTGTCCACCATCTACTTCAAGACGTTCTTGAGCATTCACACCTACAGCACACACATCCTTCTGGAGGGGAATCCCTGGAACTGCGACTGTGACTTGCAGAGAGTTTTCCAGAAGATACGTAGCATCCACAGGCTCTTCCTGGATGACTACTACAACCTGACCTGCAAGGCTCCACCTGTACTTCATGATTATCGACTAATGGAGGTGGACACAGAGCTGTGCATCGCTGAGACGGTCACTGTACTTATCATCACCGCCACTGTGGTGATCACTGTGCTGGCGGCCATGCTGATGGGCGAGAGGATGAGGAAGAAGGAACAGAAGGAGAAGCACTGGACGCAGCAGTCAGATCTTTCGGATGAGTCGGACTACTGAAACACCTTTTTTTATTACACAGCTCAGCTTTTGTCTTGTTTATATTTATTTGTTGTTTATTCGCCCTGCAATTTGACTTTCAGGCAATATTTTCAGGAACTCAGTTATGTTGTTTAAATCCCACATGCAAGCCTGGAAAGAGATTTCAGATTCAGTGGTTCATTTGGTCGGATTCTTGTTGAAAGGATTTTCCATCAGCTTAACACCAAGAAGCCCTGAGAGGCTTTTATTAAACACACATCTGCTTCAGAATAAAAACACTAGTTTGACTGCACTAACATAGCATGCACATTTGGAAAATATTAAACGAGATGTTGTGACATGTTATGGTCTTTCTCTCTCTCTTTTTTTATATGCTCATCCACCTCGTGACAAAGTGGGTAAGAACGCGCCTGACTGACTGTACAAACTAAAATCAGCATAAATTATAATTAACTACAAGTTTTGTGTTGACACTGACTAAGATGTTTAGACTCTGGACATAATAATAATAATAATCAATTCAAATATAGATTTAAAAAATATAATCCTAAAGAAAGCTGATACCAACAATGTTCAATTTAGGTTTTTATACATTAAGGAAAATTTTATCTAAAAGTGAAAAAGAAGAAACATGGTGTCGTTGTGGGATATTTATTTATCCAAATAATATTCATAGTATACTAAGAATATTACTATAGTAATTGCAAAGGCCATCCACTAGGGTGCAGCTTTATCAGTATGGCTAATTAATAATAATAAAGTAATAATAATAAAAAATTATGATAGTATTTGATTGTATTATGTTTGTTATATTATATTTGATTCTATATACTGCTATTAATACCATAACATCACAATAGGGGCATCTTTTGTGTCTGTGCTGCACAGTGGTCTGTTTAATGCTTTATTTTTATAGGTTAATATTCCCATGGAGCTTTTCACAGTGTCTGGATAAAATTATTTACTATGATGGTTTTATTTGTTTTCACTGTGATTAATGGAAGTTTCCATTTTAACTGAAAGACACATTTAGGCGTGGTCGCTTTGTTGCATCAATTGGAGTTAGCACCAAAAACGTCCGGATACAGACGCAATAAAAGCGAATAAATAAACGACGTTTGTATTCATGTAAACAATGATTAGACGAAAATATTTTCAGAGAAAGTTTTTTGTTGACCTTTTATTATTTGTTTATTGATTGATTTATTAAATAAATTATTTAATACAAAATTTACTAAATTCTTAATTAATTTTATAAATTATAACAGGAGGCTTTTTTGCCATATTTTCACTTAATCTTTTCGTGTATTGGTTTGCAGTTTAAGTAATAAATGAAATTGATGATTTTTCCATGTAAATTCACAAAAAACTAGATTTTTTAAAGTGCTTCCCTCCTTGATTATTAGTACTTGAGATGGGTTGATGTTGTTTTACTTGAATTACACTTGGGAGCATGTAATCAATTTCAATTCCGCTTGTGAATGAGTGCATTTTTAGCACTTGTATTTGTATATTTCTGTGCAGGAATAAGTTGATTATTAGCTTTGAGTCGACTAAACAAAACTGTATACTAAAAATTTAGATTTATTTTGAAAGGGTTCACCGGAAGAAGCAGTGTCCAAAATGGCGAACTTGGCCGCTGATGTCAGTTTCAGCACAGGTGGAAGCTCCAGTTTGTCGAGCTGCTGTTGTTCTCAATACAAGCAAAAACAGAGCCGGGAAATAATTTGAATCCGCATTAAAATAAAAACATACGCACTGTAGCGTACATGTAGGCATTTCCCGCTAAATAAAGTAATAATTTCCACTCGCTTTATGTGAGAAATGTCCCACCGGAGACAGAGAAATTCAACAGAAACTGCGCAGTCATAGTTTAATGGGAACGGTGACCTGAGCAGGTAAGACAATTATTTATCTGTCTTAACGTGAGATGTGGTGTTTTGTTTTACCTTCAGGCTTTTTAATGTCTTTAAATAGTTTAACCGTGGTTATAGTGGGAAGCGTGAAATGAGACTAAATAGCGTCGTTTATGTTCAGTTTGAGCCGGTTTATTTAGTTTTTTAATTAGCAACGACTCTGTGGCCATTTTCCTTTATTTCCCTTGAAAATACATTGAGTTTGGTTTGTTTTACGTCCAAATGAAACAGTAGCTTTGTTCAACTCAAGCACTTCCGCATGGCACGGCCAGTGACGGACCTTGACGGGCTGGTAGTTTCCAAACTGGGGTCCGCGGACCTGCAGACTCGCTGATGTTACAGATGTAGCGTGTTTCTGCTCAGCTTCAGTGTTGGATGAGGTTTGGACACTTTCAAGGAGTCTCAACTAAGATCCAAAGCAGTTTCTCTTAAAAAGGAAATGACTTTTTACCAGCTCTAGATCAACAAACGCTAAGTCTATTGTTTATTGTGGTTTTTGTGTGCCTGTTTTGTTATTGGCTGGATAATGAGAGAGGTGTTGACATTGCATGAGAGTACTATGAAGTCATGCCTGGTTTCCTCCCAAACATACTTTTGTTGGGCAGAGTGGACGAACCTGCCGGCTTAGGGATAAATACTGTACACTGGTTTGGTTATTTCCCCTTTGTGCTGTCAGTTAGTTAGGTAATTTTCTTATCTTCCAGATATGCCAGCTGACGACAAGGTTGCCATTTTGACAGATGACGAGGAGGAGCAGAAGAGGAAGTATGTGCTGGCGGAACTGTTCAACACCCTGTCCACGGAGGGACGGGTGGATGCTTCTGGGACTCCTGCTCCAACCTCGGACACTCTGCCCGAACAGCCGCCTGACGAGCCGCCGGCCCAACAGCCCGACTCCATAGACTGCTGCGAGAGGATGTGCCTCCGCATCAACAGCCGCCTCCTCATCTCCAAAATATTCTATTTCTTCTTCTACGCCGCCTATGGGTCGCTGCACCCTCTGTTAGCTGTGTACTACAAGCAGCTCGGCATGTCACCCAGCCGCAGTGGGCTGCTCGTCGGCATCCGCTACTTCATTGAGTTCTGCAGCGCCCCCTTCTGGGGTGTGGTGGCCGACCGCTTCAAGAAGGGGAAGGTTGTCCTTCTGTTTTCTGTTTTCTGCTGGTTGGTGTTCAACTGTGGCATCGGCTTTGTAAAACCAGCCGAGATGAAGTGTGAAGAAGTAGGTGCTGCTCCTGAAACGACTATAGCGCCCGCAGTAACGACTCTCCCTGATAGTAATATCACACATCAGAGCAACTTCACCAACCACACGAGGAATCGACGGAGCTTTCTAGACCTCCATGGACTTCCTGAACTGGGCTACGACTTGAGCTTGCTCAGCAGGCACGAACGAAGTACTGACGCCAACACAACATCAACTCTCGTCAAGCTAGCTAACGCCACCCAGCTCAAATCAAACACCACTGGGTCCACCACAACTACCTCTGTTGTTCCAACCAAGCCCGGGAAGTACCAGATCGTCTACAACGAAGACCAGGTGGAGACCATCTTCCTGCTCATCTTGCTCGTCATCATTGTGGGTGAGTTCTTCAGTGCCCCAGCTGTCACCATTGTGGACACCGTCACCCTGCAGTACCTCGGTAAAGCCCGTGACCGCTACGGCCTGCAGAGGATGTGGGGCTCTCTGGGCTGGGGTCTGGCCATGCTGCTGGTGGGAATCTGGATCGACCACACTCACCTCACCGTTGTGATTGACGGCATTGGCTGCATCGTGCCCGACTTCCGTCTGCACAACTATCAGATTGCCTTTATTGTCTTTGGTGTGCTAATGGGTGTAGCGTTTGTCGTGGCCACTCAGTTCTACTTTGAAAAAGGTGGCAACTACCAGCAGGAGGTTCCAGAGGCGGTGGTAGAAGAACCAGACACGCCAAGGTCGCTATCAGAGTCCACCTCCTCAGACGAGACTCCCATCAGCCAAAATGCCACCCAGGAGTTCCACTACAGCGATCTCCTGAAACTCCTCTGCAGCGTGCGCTACAGCTCCGTCCTGTTCGTCGCCTGGTTCATGGGCTTCGGCTACGGCTTCGTCTTCACCTTCCTGTACTGGCACTTGGAGGACCTGAACGGGACGACCACACTGTTCGGCGTCTGCTCCGTGCTGAGCCACGTCTCAGAGCTCGCCGCCTACTTCGCCAGCCACAAGTTAATTGAGCTGGTCGGACACATCAGGTAGGACACGCAACTGGGATAATGGTTTGTAAAAGTAGCGACCAGACAAAGATGAGTGACAGGTTGTTTTATTTTTTTATTATAGATACATTTACAGTTAGACTATATCACTAAACACCAGTTCTGCATACAGACAGAATCCAGTCTTGTGTTATAAATTTTCCTAGATTTCCTCTTTTCTTTTATCCTCATCTCTCTCCAGTACAACCTGATAATAAAATACTTAAACTGTTCATCCATCACAGTACATTTATGGTTATGAAGTGCCACAGGTTGGACAGGTAAACCCTCTACGCGTCAAAGCAGTGGGGAGCAAATATATCTGTTTGAGACAACGCTGTCATTCATGCTCGGCCTTTCTGTGTGACTGGATTCTGGCCTGGACCTCGCGGGCAGCGAGGACATTTGAGAGCGTGGTGTTAGATTTCAGACTGCAGCTCTGAATCCACCTCAGTCCTCCGTGCCCTAAACACACAACGTCTCCGCTGTTGACTGAAACTAATCCTGTGTCAACAGGAGGGGAAGATGCTAAAGAGTAGGGACAAGGTGTTTTTAAAAAACACACCTGCCCTTTCTGATTGAGCGTTGTATTAATCACTACTGAATAGCCTGATCGGAAGCATTAAAGAAGTCATTATTATCTAACTAAATATTATTTACTGCACAGTAAACATTTACTTTCACTTGCAGTCCCTGCATAAACACTGCATACAGAGCTTGACAAACTTTTTCAGGGGGTAGCGCTTTGGGCGGGTCACTGCAATGTTTATTTGACTGCTGGTTCTCACAGTAAGTCCACTAAGATGCTCAGTGTGTTTGCCCTTCAATTAGCCCGCTAGATAAGTTTCTTTACTTTGTAATGCTGTTCCCTAACACAAATACGGAAACTTTAGTCCAGTTTCCTTAAAGCCTGGAGTCTTAAAGTCTGAGATAACACTAAAAATCTGTAGTGTTTTCATATAAACCTGGAGGTAAAGTGTGTATATGTGTGTACACGTGATTTCTAAAATGCATGTAGTGCCTATTTCCATGTTTACATAATCACATCACACGTTCTCAGTGTGGTCTCAGACTGTACAAGAACTCATTATGGCAGATCAGGTTCACACTGTATATTGCCTTCATGTTGTGAGTCGTGAGGACAGTCGTCGTAGTGTGTGAAAATGAACCACTCTGCTGATGCTGCAGCAAACACACTTCCTGTTTGACTGGAAAGTGTGAACCAAAACAGAGATGAGACACTGCAGGTGCAGCATCCTGCTCTAGTGGTGACTTATCTTTTTATATGGAGTAGAGCTGTGTTAATAAGTCACCTCAGGCAGCAGGTGTCCTGTGCTGTCTCTGTTGGTGTTAAGCTACCTGTTTGCAGTGCAAAGACCATCTGCTTAAGCTGTACTGATGATGACTGATGGAAAAAGCCAAACCGCTGTGTTAACACTTGAGTGTAGCTTAGCTTTTACCATGGATGATCACTCAATCTCAACTGGCACAGATGCGGCTGTAACACAAAAGAATAGATGCGATGTGTGACATTTGTGAAATGACAAAAAGTCTAGTTAGATTTTTAATGATGTTGTCCAGGTGAAGGTAAATGTCACATCAAGTACTAGTGCCTCAAAATTATACTGAAACTTACACTTAAGAGGATGTACTTAGTTACTTTCTACCACTGATTATGAGGACAAAGATTTTAGATGAGAAAAATATCAACAAGTGGTTCTCTGTCAAACGAATTCCAAAGTCGGGAAGGGAAATGTGAAAAAGGTCAAACACTTTATTATAGTAATGAGCCGATCAATCAGCTGGAGATTGTTTTAAGCTTCACCGGCCCTGACAGGTGAGTGGAGTATCAGTCTGAGAGAGTTCTGTGCTGGTCACATTTAGAAGCACGATGTATCACATCGCACAGAGAGGATTTCCACTCCTTGTGTTGACTCGCTTCGCTCCGCCGCCCAAAGCCGTCATTCGGAGTTGGGATTGGCTATGGTTCGGGATAGTGGTGTGAGAGGTGATGGAGCAAAGTTGCTGTCCAGTTACTTAAATTATTTGCTAAATGTTATTAATTACTAATTAGTTGTTTTTAAAAATGCAATTGAAGCATCCGAACATGGTGAATAGATCGTGACGTTCAAGCCGCACATGATTTTTAACATCACTAATGCGTCTCCTGCGGAGATGAAAACAACTGAAAACAAACAACTTCAGTAAATGTTCTGGCGATAATCTGTTGTTTAGCCTGTGCATAGCGAACAATGTCTGTAACTCAACCAAATCTTTTATCTCTGGATGTGCTTCTCTGGTATACAGTAAATAGTGGCAGTTTTGGAAGTAACCACAATGGTGACAGTGGACAAAGTATGACATTTTTAGGTCTTGGAAATTTCTTAACACTAAGTTTGGTTACAAAAATGTTGCATACCTCTATTCAACTGACTAAACCTCCTAGAAAATAACCTCTACATGTCTAAAAAGGTGATGAACTGAGTATTAAAATGTATTTACCGAGTCTTGCTTAACAAAAAAACAAACCGTTAGGTTGTTGACCAATACATGCATCTATAATAAGCCACAGGCATGATAAAACCTGCTGCTGCTGCAGTTGTTTTTGTTGTTTAATATAGCTGCGTGTTACTGATGGCTTTCCCTACAAAATAATCTGAAAAGCTCACATTACTGGACTAAATAAACATTCATAATAAGTTGTGTTTTCAACGTGTCGTGTCGAAATCCAGCCGTGCATCTCCTGTCTCCTTGTGTGTGCTCAGCAAACAAACAAATGCTCGGATAGTCCCGTCTGGTGAACAAACAGTGTTTGAGGGTGTGTCGTGTTCAGATCAGTGTTGTGTCTTCTGCTTCAGTTTTGTTCAGGTGAGAACAAAGATGTTCTCCAAATAACAGCAGGGATGTCAGGATGCTTTAATATGAACGCTGCAGGGTGACAACAACCCCTGAAATACAAGCAGCGATGGGTGGAAATCTGAGTAGAACGACACGAACTTTGATGCATATTTTTAGCTTAGTTTGTTTCTATTAGTTGTTTTGAAGTATTGACCAAATGTGCATGTAGCAGCTCCTCAGTTTAGAGATTTGTTTGCTTTGCTCCTTTTATTATGTTGCCATATTTGGTATTTGTTTTGCTATAAGAGTTCCAAAGGAAGGCTTATTTTTTAATATTGCCTTTATTTAATAATAGCAAATAATGTTTAAAAGCCAGAAAGTGATACCTTTTTGGAAAAATTTGCCACTATGAAAGGTAATAACCATAGGATAAGAAAGCTGAACATGCTGCATGCTTGATGCTGAGCTTCCAAAGCAAAATTATGTCTAATCTTTGTGTAGTTTTCTTACATTGTGTATTTGCAAACTAAGAAGCTTTGTATTTTTTAGTTGTTGACTTGCAGACATATTATTGCATTGACTGCACACAGAATACCACAACGTTAAACTTTTTTTTTTTACAAGCCACAAAACTATGTCCAGTAACCTACTTGCAAGCAGAACTGTACTTGCCAGGGATTGTGGGTAAAAGCAAAGACCCAAATAAAGTGTTACGAATTTTCATTTTCGTCTTTGTGTTTTTAGGAGATATGAAAATAATGCTAGAAGAGCACAGACAGTCTTTTGATGCTGAGCTAAGAGATAAGCTGCACTTGATTCAGTGAGTTGGCACTATTGACTCAATGCAAGGAGAACTGGAAATGAAATATACTTTTAATGCTTTTTTATATTATTCTAAGTAGAATACTGTGGATTTTTTTTGGTACAAAAATTGTAATTTACAGGATTTTCTGCCGGGATATATTCACGCTTTTATTAATCTGAATGTGAGCAGCAATGTGAGCTTGCGTTACTGCAGTAAATGCACTATTGTGAAATTATTGTGAAGTTTCCTTGTGTAATGTTATTGCAAACTGATTATAGTTTGGTTTTGTAATGTTCCTCAGTTACAACACGCTTTGTGGAAACATTATCTTGGGTTGTGGTAAATGAAATGGGCTGTTTTCAGTGTTGGATCAGTAACATTAATAAAAATACATGTTAGGTATTTATATTTCTTTTTTTGTTTCCCCTCTCAGGGTGCTATACATTGGCCTGGCCTGCAACACAGCTCGCTACCTGTACATATCCTACATAAAGAATGCCTGGATTGTCCTACCTATGGAGGTCCTTCAAGGTAAGGGTGAGGGATATGGGACGCTAGGACCCTGGGAACAGGAAATGCTTGTGTTTGTCTAACAGGAGGTTTATCGCACAGACTTTTTCCTGCTGGAGCCTGGCTCAGTAACAGCATTGGAGCACGATCTGCTGGTCAGAGTGAGACCCTGTCGTGCAAATTCACCCAACGTTGGTTATTTTTATGTTTTTAATGAGGCAGACAGAAGCTTTTAAACTCAGAGGAATATGACATGATGCAAATATGATGTGTGAGGTTAAAGCATTTACATTGTATGTCATGAATAAATGTTTTAGTCGTCAATCAAAAGTTTAAAACATGGGAAACCAAATTTTTTAATATGGTATAATCGAAATTAAAGTAGAAATACTTCCTGTTACTTACTTCCTGTCTTCACTGTGAATTCAAACAGTGAAACAATGAACAGCTTCACATTTAAAGCTGCACAAAGGCTTTCTACTGTAGTTCACCTCGCTCCCTAAGTGTTGATAGGCTGCATACATCTCTTTGTGAAGGTGTGGCATTAACACTCAGACGTTAGAAAGGAAGCCCTAACATGCTGGCAAAACAGAAGTGCTACTACGGGTGTCGTGCTCATGTAGTGAGATGAAACATAAAAGTAACAGAGCAGCTTCAGAAAACTGGAAAACGTATTCAGTATAGTTGTAATAAACCACAGTATTACTAGACCATGAAGGAGCAGCATTTAAAACAATACGCAGGAAAGTGACTGAGATCTTGTTGCAGCAGGAAGTAAAATTAAACCAGGCTGTGCTTGTGGACAAAGATCTGCAGCGCCGCCCAGAGGGCAGAGGTTGAAATGGGTCACTCAGTAAGTCTAGGATGATCCCAGACCATCCCAGACTTACAAGCAACGTAGCAGTTAAATTAATTCCTTATAACAGCAGCAGATTTCCTATTTCGCCTCAACGACATGGTCCCTAAATGCCACATCTATGATTATTTCTTTTAAAAGTGTAATAACCCACAATTTCACAGAAATATTGTGATGTTTTAGATTAAATGTTATGCCAGTTTATATATATTTCTAACAACAAAAAGCCTTACAGCGCTTATTTAATATTAAAAATGCATTTGATATTATAAATGCATATAGGAAAACGATGTAATAAAATAGAAATATAAATACGTGATGATAATATATAATGAATGATGATGTAGTTTATCGATTGACGCCAAGGACACCTCAGCATGTGGCCAGGAGGAAGCAGCAGTCAAACCACAGGCTTATCCTACATGTCCAGATGTCACACTCCTGCAAACTGTGACCATCATCTGTCCTTGTGTGTCCCCCAGGTGTGACCCATGCTTCAGTTTGGGCAGCCTGTATCTCCTTCCTGAGCGCTGCAGTTCCACCGGCGCTGAGGACGTCAGCGCAGGGAATCCTGCAGGGACTGCACCTCGGCCTGGGACGCGGCTGTGGAGCGATGGTGGGAGGAGTGTTAGTCAATTATTTTGGTACGTTTCTGGTGTTTGTTGTTTTTGGTAACGATGTACTGACGTCATACCAACACACAGGAGCTAAAAAAGTAACAGAGAGTACTCACTAATATTTTATGGTGTTTTAAATAGTACTTAAGTTACACCACTGATAGTGTCCCTATTTGTTTGCAGGTGCTGCAGAAACATTCAGAGGAATCGGCATGGCTTCCCTCGTCATCTTACTCATCTTCTCCTTAATCCAGTGTCTCAGCGGAGCAGCTGAGGACAAAGGTATGTGAAGTGTCTCCAAACATCGTGTGATAAAATGTGGTGACAGGAGATAAGATGTGTGTTTATGTTCTGGAGGGAATGTGAATCACAAGGCACGTATTATCAGATAATGAGAAAAACACTCAATGTTTCCTCTGCAGAGGACAAAATGCTGGCTGAGAACATCCCGGTCCCATCCAGTCCGGTTCCCATCGCCACCATCGACCTGGTACAGAGCCAGAACCCTGTTGGCAGCCTGGCCCCGGTCGCCGCGTTGCCCATCAAGAAGACAAAACACCAGGAGGATCAGGAGGACGTGAACCAGCCAGCGTGGGTGCAGTCTGGCTCCCCCTGGGTCACCATCGCCTTCGCCATCGTCCAGATCAGAGAAATGATCAACATGTCGAAGAGCAACAAACCACCTCTAGAGAATGAACCTCTGCAGGTGAACAGCACATATTTAATACAGCCATGAGATGTTTTTGATATTTTTGTTCCCATCATCTGCACTTTAATGAGAAACGGTTTT
>OMLM01014435.1:53990-77571 GCA_900302695.1 Helostoma temminkii
AAATATCAAAGAATTGGTGTATTAATATTTATAATATTGTAACATAAACAAAGAAAAAGAAAATCAGAGTTAAATATAAGGAAGCATCCCAAGACAAGAATGGACAAAGGGTTAGAATTTAAATAATAACATTTTGAAAAAGCTAATTAAGAGAGAGAGATAGTTAGATAAAATACATGTTACACACACTATAATAATAATAATAATTCATAATGACTTTTTATTTTACCCTCACATTTTATGTAGATTATTATACCTAATTGCTACTACTTCTTTTTGTTTTCAGGAGAACTTCTTTGACATCCAGGAGGCATTGCAGGCCATCCACATGAGGCAGGAGATGCTGAGGGAGCAGCTGGCCTGCGCCAAGTCAAAAGGAGAGGAGACTGTCGGACGAAACCTGCAGGTATATAAAATAAAATTTATGTTTATTTTTGTTTAACAAAAAAAGAGATCCCTAGTTTAGTTACATTTAGTCCAAATTCCCTCTCCTGCAAATGTGGATTAATCCGCTGCTGTAAATACTCCCTAACAAATTGCTAGACTTATCTTTTAGTTGCGGTTGTTTATGGAAAAAATCAAAACCGAAATGTTGCAGAGTCAACAAAATAAAAATGCTCCAAGTCTGTATTCAAAAACATAATTAGTTTTTTGAATTTCTTCACCAAACTTCATTGAAATTTGTGACATTTTTGTGATATAGTAGCCTGCTAGTTGGAAATGTAACCTTCTAGATGGTGTTAAAACATTTCACGCAAGATTTACACAAAATATTTTACTTTTAAACGCATCTTCATCGGCAGAAACAGTTAGTTTATTTTTCAGATGTTCAAAGCAAACATGTTTCCTGTTTCATTACAGTTTTCAAGGTCGAGAATTCAATTTAAAACTCAACAATAACAAAAAGCCCCTAAGCAATGAGCTTTTGTTTAGTTTCAGTGCAAATAAATAGGAGGTAATCCTTCAGATCATGTGAACAACGTTACATCAAAATGAGAAAATATAAAAAGGATGAAATGTACGCACTGTCTCTTTAATGTTGAAACACCAGCACATATGGCGACAGATTTCCATGTCAGCAGATGTTTGTGGCAACAGGATCCAGTTTGATCCCAGTTATGGTCTTTATTGGTTTCCATGCTGCTGCTGCTGCTCCGCCATGTTCATAATTAGAGCTGGAGTGTAGGAGGAGAGCTTTATGATAACTCATTAGCCAGAAAACACACTCATGTGAACTGTGTGCTCCTTCTTCTCCGGTGTGAACATATGTATCATCTCGTGTACGGCTAATTACTCTGTGTCGGTTCGTGTGTCTGCAGCTACACTTGTCATTTTGATGTGATTTCCAGAAACCGCTTTCAGGAGAAGAAGAGATTTCATGGTTGCGTTCAAAACCACAGGCTGTCTGAACCGTTTCGTCCCATAATAATTTAAACTGACAGTGACGTGCAGACTGACAATAACTGCACATCACAGCTGTTTTTGTAACTGCACATTTCAGTTCCAGTTTGCATTAAAATAACTTGTTTGTCAGCCTTTTACCTTCATTCGTCTTCCTCTCTAATGCACGGTGATTAAAAAATATATACAGAAATTGTATTCATATTGTTAATTTATGTATATTTGATGATCTAAATGTTGTTTTCCCCTACAAGCTTTTTCTTCCCTACAAGAAGTTCAACTTTGTGTTAAAGTGAAAACTGAAAGAAAAGCAGTGTAACAAGGCTTTTACTTGTCCTACATGTTAACATGCACGTTTTTTCAGTTGTCATCCAAATCAGTTCAACACATCATAAGACACTTATAGTAAAAGTTAACTTAAATGTATTTCTTTAATAAAGTCTGCAAAGTATTTAATCTTCATTTACACGTCCTATCATATTAGTCAGAAGACTTTATATATAAAAGACCTTTATCTTCAGTTGTGCTCTAATAACTTATGAATGAATGAATTGTAGTCCCTGGGCCTCAATTATAAAATTAAAGCAATCCTTTGGAGGTCTAATACTAGTATTGAAGCTATAACTAATGATTTTATGCTAATATTATGATTTACAGCTAAGTTAAATTATGTGCTTCTGTTTTTTTCATATGGTGTCAATGGCCTTTTCCTCTTATGCCACCTTTTGTGTTTTTGAATCATCTGTCTGATTCTCACTTCCATAAATTTGAAATGGAAGTGAAGTGGAACTAACAGCTTGTAGTTGTCACTTCTTACCAACCAAATCAAGTAAAGCTGACATGATGATGAAAGACTTTTACGCCTGGGTTGAGTCACAAGCACCACTAAAACTTGTGTTCTCTTCCATCAGATGCAGCTCGAGCGTCTACTGGCCAGGCAGATGGAAATCCTGCAGGACGCCGCCGTTCAGGAGCGACTCCAAGCACTGGACTGGAGGATCCCCCCCGCTGCCTTAAAGTACCTCAATGACACCCAGAACACCAACGGAGCTGCCGCTGATGCCAGCAGAGACAACCAAGGTAGTTTTTTAAAGCAAAGTCAGAGCCTGAGTCATCAGACTAGATGCTTTTGAGAAAACAAAAAAATACAAATAGGAAAAAAAAATGTTTGTTATAGTACATCTAAAAGGATTTTTGATATTGACCTTCTACTTTGCATTTTTAATGTTGTCCCTTGAATGAATCATGTGAATGCGCAGAGCTGTGCCGCACTGATTCAGCTCAGATTTTTTCGTCAGATGCAGGTTGAGGTTCAGGCGCTGGTTACTCACAATGTTGCCCTTGCCAACATTTTGTTAACAAAAAATATGAATATTTGTTGTATTTGGAAGCAAAACCACAACACAGAGATCCAAACGACACCTAAAACTGCTTCCAAAAAGCACAAATCTCACCTTTGCCCGGCTTGTCTTGGTTTAATTTGAACCTTTGTTTGGCGGTCTGTCAAGTTCTAATTGGCTGTCTGCCGTCTCCAGGATCGAATAAAAAAAGATCCAGCTGTGACTGAGGTTTTTAGCCAAATGAGTTGCCCATTGTTGGTCTTCAAGCTCAACAGGAAATAAACAGGCTGAATATGAGCCTTGCTTTTTTTCGGATTTCAGCAGGCTAATTTGAAGAGAATAGGTCTTTCATGTTCTAAATGCCACAGGATGTGTACGTGGCTCCGTGGATGGAAACAACACCTATAGGTGCTGATTTTCCACACCCAGATGTGGCAGCTGTCACTTTTTTCCTCAAACACAGAGACAGGAAGAAGAGAGAGAGAGAGAGAGAGAAAGAGAAAAGAAACATCATTATTCAGGATCTTACTTCTCCTCCAGGCCTCATCTCATTTTCATCCTTTTCCTCCCTCACCCACTCCCGACAGCTCATTATATCGCTGTTCCCACAAATCCCACAATGCACCTGTAATTATCACTCCCACGCCTGTTTACCTCCAGCCAGTTGCCCAGAGGGGGGCGTCTCTCTTTCTGTCTGCCTCTCTCTACCTCTCTCTCTCTCTCTCTCTCTCCTCCCCCTCTTGTTCTCTGCTTCCTCTGTTTCCTCTCTTGTCCATTTCTTTTTTCTGTCATTTCTTTTCTTCGCTGTCCTGTCCTGTTTTTCGCTTTACCTCTCATCTACCACACAGTTCGCCATTGTCTTTCACTGTCTCTACTATTTTATTTACACACAATTTTATTAACAAAAAATGTTCAACGTACCCCAGTGTCTCCACATCTCCACATATTTTAGGTGTAAATTTCCGAATAATAAGCACATGTATTGAGATTTGATGTTATCTTTTTTTCAAAGTAAAAGCCAGTAATTTAGATGATATGTAAATATCATAAGGATAAGACGCCAGCCTAAGATACTAGTGTAAACCTGATAAAACAAAGAACAGTTGTGTGTCAGTAGTGAGCACAGAGCTGTCTAGCAGTACAGGAAATACAGAACAATCTTCCCCCTCCGTCTTTGTTTCTTTCCTGCTCTCAGAGGGAATAAAAGGCAAACACAAGGGATCAGCAGCTTAACACAAAAACACAGGCTTTGTTACCACCGAGAATAGTGAACATATAAAACAAAGCCAGTGTTAGAACATCTGAACAAATGATTTATTTGGTTCAATCCGACAAATAGGAAGCACAATCCTTTTTTATTGTAATAAACAATAAATGAATAATGCGTGCATTATTTACTAATAAAGTCAAGATTCAATATTTCCTGAAGAATTATCATTCACAGGCAAAGCATCAGTGTGTTTTTGCAATGATGGGAACCAGAGGTTACAATCTGAGTTATGAACTGGAAACAATAATACTTTTCCTCATATTTCTAGATGAACGGCCAATCAACTTGCGGGTGGTTAGTCAAAGCATGCAGGAAGGGGACCTCCCGTTGGGCAAGCAGCTAGCCAATGAACTGAAGCGTCATCACAACCACAACAACAACAACAACAGTAACAGCAACACAGAGGAGACCAAAACACCAGCAACAGGTTAATATCACCAGTAAATGTTGGTATTCTGGGCCATTCTGCTGCATTATAAACATATTCGCTGACGATACCACTGTTTATCTTTCTCTTCAGAAAATGGGACGTCGCAGCGAGCATCCAGCAACGCAGAAAAAAAGACCATCAAGTCAGAACCCGAAGACTCCACATAGTGCCTCCCGCTTCACCCACCCCCACTCACTCACCCTCTCATTCTACTCGCACTTGACAGTATGCAGTTATTTACCCATCAATAGATACTAAGCAAGCACAGCCACAGTAGAGCCTTAACAACCAATGTTGCCTCATGAATAGCATTTATTTTTCTTTGATTTTGTCTTTTTGTTTGTTTGTTCCTAAAGGTATTTGCCAAAGCACCTAGAGAGCAAGTTGAGATGTTCCACATTGCTCTGCGGGTCTTTGTCTGTTTATTATTGTACATGTTAAATGTACATGTAATTTAAGAAAATCTGTGTACCCCTTACCTCTCCCTGGATGTTATGTTTATTGCTTTGTTTGGACAGCCAGGTTGCAGGCTTTGATGGCGGGGCTGAGTCTTAACTCAATGGTAGATTCAGAGATTTACCACATTTTGTGGAAAATGTTGGCGATGACTACCATATAGCCAGTGTTTTAAGGCCTCCTCGGCTCGTTTGCACCTTAAAACTGAAACATAGGATGCTGCTAATATTCAATGTGACGTTTTAGTAGGTTTTTTCAGATTTTTGCTTAATTTTGCTTCAGGTTTTTTTTAGCAAGGCAAGTCCTGATACTCTAGTATTTGCTTTATACTAAAATATCCAAACCAATATGAAATAGATTCCCAGTTTAATGACACATGAATTTAGGGTTCCTAATAAATTATATCTGCAAAACATTCATATCAGTCGCAACAATATATAGCATCGAGTGCTACTCTTGACACACTAACAAGGTGCCCTGAGATGGTGACCATATGGTGAACACTACCATGTTGTCATTGTAATGATGTTAGCATGCTAACATTAACATAAAGTCTGCTTAATATCTAATAGAAATAGGTTGTAACATAAGTGTTTGCATACTGACAGCTTGACTTGGAAAACCATACATACATATAATAATAGTAGACAACAGTAGATGGTGGCTGACTTCATGACTTCACAACCCAACTATAATCTTTGATATTAAGATCAAGACTTACCAGCAATAGCCAAAGATTTAACATAATTTAACTGGTGGCTTGTGATCTTTTTACTGGATGTCGCCACATGTCTTTGCGTCTTCTGAGCCTATGTCACTCTTCAAAATCTAACTTAGGTGTTTGCATTTGTACTGTAACTCAAAACTAAAATTATAAAAACACTGTAGGGAGTCAGAGTTAGGATTCAGCCCCTCTGGCAGGTTCTTTTTTTTTTTTTTTTTGTAGTTCACTTCAAATGGGAAAACAGGAGAGGTGGGGTTAATCCTTCCTTCCTTACTCTTGTCTTGTGTATATTTATGAGAGTAATTTAAGAAGAGGATGTATAGATGCTGTTGTGGAATAACAGCAGGGGACCTCTGTCATTCGTCTTGGCAGGATGACTGGGCTGGCATGCCGGAGGCCGAGCTAATTGGTTCATTTCACTTTGTAAATTAGCAAAACGCTGCTGAACTGAAACCATGCATCTGCAAACAGGGATTATTTTACAAATAAAGATGCCTGTGTATTTTTTAGAACTAATCCAACAAGCGTTCAGCAGACCCCACGGGTCATAAAATCAACCCCATATGTAAACCTTCAACTTAACACAAAGTTAAATAATACATGTTGCAGATACGTGGTTTTTCAACAACAGCAGAAAAAAATCCAGTTTATCGCTGTTCTTGACTGAGCAGCAGTCTATGGTCTGTAAATAGTACCATGATAACAAATAGTGCTAGCCTAATCTCTCAACCAGGGTTTTCCTTTGTCAAGTGTAACTTTGCTGTAGATTTTTGGTGTCGATGCAGTGTTTATGTATGTAGAGCAAAATCAAAAAAAGAAATTAAGTGTCATTGAGGAAAAAAATACAACAGTGTGAAGGTGTCTGGTATATAAATACTTGCTTTAGCCTTAGCTCTTAACAGTGTTTAATCCACCTGTGATGGCCATCTGTGCATATTTCAAAGATGTGTTTTTGCTGTTTAGAAGTAGATACATAACAATTGAGTGTTCACTGTGTTTTATGTGTTCGCCACACTGTGTAAATATGTCTGTTTGGTCTAAAATTATAATAATGTCCAGACAATTTGGTCTAACTGTCCTTCCCCTCTATTATCTGCAGATAGTTTAGTCTCACTCTGCATAAGACCAATGCAATATTTATGTAAGTAATAAGTCTAATTGCATACTATATGGATCCATTTTGTTATGTGCTCAGTAACTGTATGTGTGTCACAAACTTCAGGGTGTTTGTGTTGTCTCACTTTTTAGTGCACAGAGCACAGTAGTGGTATTTAAAGACATTGTGCTCTTTTCATGAAATCCCATGAGGTTGTTTTCTTTCAAACAGCCACTATGGCAAGAAATTAGCGAGGATTTGGACTTGTGATCTGAAAATCTAGTTTGTGAAGAAAGTCTCCTGCCGGACTGGCTCGACAGTTGTACGATGTTTATGAGAATAGCGCATGTCTGACCTGCCGTCTCACTGATCACAGTTCTCCTCACTGTTTATTGTAAAGTGATAGATTAGGCTTCACCTAGTTATGCACCTGTTTTTTTAAACACTAATATATTTTATTTGTTATACAGCACATAAACATTAAACTTTATTTTTTTGAACTCTATTGTGTTGTGCGTTCTGTCATGACTTTAGTATGGCTGTGTACTGGTGATTATATCCAAACTAATACTCAGTTTTTAAGGGGACAAAAACAAACAGTTTTTGATAAGGATATATTAAATTATAATGTAAATATACAGTTCTGAGAGCTAAAGTACAACTGATGTCAAATTGGAGCTGTTAAAATGGTTAAATCATTAGTTATTCTAAATTATAGTTGACTGAACCAACCAGATTTCCAAAAAATGTACATAATCTAATCCGATTCCTCTGCTAACATTGACCCAGAAGTAGACTGAAGGCTGCTAAGTGAAGCTAATTTCAAGTCAAAATTTCCTACATCTACATCAAACCTTCCAAAATCTGGCAGCCACATATGGGCCAAAGCTAGCCCACTTTTGGTTGTCCACTCCCAGGACACATCCAACATTTAGCCACCATTAGACTCAGCTAATATTTAATTTACGAGATATATAGATAGATGGATAATATGATGTGAGCTCATTATAATGAATTAATTAAATATGTATGTCTAATCCAACTTCACATTTAAAATAATTGTGAGTCCAGCACGCACAGTAACTGAACTCATATTGATTTGGCTTAAGACATGCACATACACTTTGCCAATGTGAGCCTGAGTGAAGCTAACTGGAGATAATGCACAGCCAAAATTAGCCAAAAGCCCATTAACATTTTCTCAGAATATGTGAAGACACTGTATAGATTTTAACTTTAAGTAACTAATAACAAACTTGATTATAGATTTATACTGAATCCAGGTCTGAATTAAAATGCTATTTGTATATAATTTGACAAAATAATCTCAACTCAAGATTTGCTTGGTAACTTTCTAGAGCTGTCTGCAGTCTTAAGAGGCCTATCAATCATTGTAGGCATTGGCATGCTGCATGTAGCATTGCTCAAGTCACAACATCAAGTGAAGCAACTAATCGGAGCAGACAAGGTCATTTTAGTCCTGTAATAACAGGTTATGGTCTTAGCAACACTATAATGTTGTCATAATAATGTTTTCCTTGATTACATATCAGCTTCTCGCAACTGGGAGGAGCTGGAGGTTTAGCGTCTTGCTCAGAAACTGAACAGAAATGTCACTGGTTTGAGTCCTGGCTTAAAAATCTGTTGATGCATGACAGTAACTTTCTAGGTGCCTTCGAGCAAGGCATGAAACACCAAGCTGCTCCCAGTGTGATTGCGTACATGAGAGCGAAGCTGGAAAAGAGTAAAAGCAGGCAAGAAGAGATTCACGCAGGGTGTTGGGATGTAAAGGACACGAAGGGCAGTTTGATTAAAGGAGCTTCTGTGTCTTGTGTTTGTTTTCTTCTTCTTCTTTTTTGTACTTTACTCAGATGAATCCCTGCACAGGCCATTTGCATCAGCGTCACATCAACACATTGTGAAACTAGCTGATGACTCACTCTGACGCAGGTCCTTTTCACATACCTCCCATCATCCTCTCCCTCCCTCACTCTGTCTCTTTCTCCACTCCCTCCATCCCTCTCGCCCCCACCCCCCTTCTCTCTCTCTCTCACTCTCTCTCTCTCTCTCTCTCTCTCTCACACACACACACACACACATACACACATGTAGACAGATTTTCTCAGGAGAATAGCTCAGCTCATGAACACCCACGCTGGTTGCTGTTCACAGTGGCAGCCCTGCTCGGCTCTCAACCAGCCACCCCTCCCCTTGCTGTCCTCCTCCTCCAGTGCAAGTCACCGATGATGATGTGTTGCTGTGGCAACGGGCTGGAGGTGGGCGGCTCCACGGGCGGTGGGCGGAAGCCAGCCGCTAAGCAGCGTGGGAGGGATCTGCTGAGCGCACCCATCACCCTCATTTTGAAAGGAGCAGGAAGCTGACTGCTTTTGAGAAGGTGTGGGTGTTGGTGAATTATCGCCTCTCCTCCCTGCAGCTTCATTAGGGATCGCCTTGTTTGTCTCCTTTCCTTCCTTTGTTTTCTGATTTACTGCTGAACGCAGTAAAAGTGGAGCTGCTCATAAGGGATTTCTGCACAAAATTAAACTTTAAGGGCTTTTGTTGGTTGCTACTGTTTCATGAGCTCTGCGTATTTATTGCGTTATCACTTTTTACCAATCACCTCTCATGATAGACACTTGAGGAATAAAAAGCTTGGACATTAAGTGGCTTATGTTGTAAATATGTAGCTTTTAGGCATGACTGTAGTGACTATAGATAAAATGTTGTGATAAAGTATTTGCCACCTTCCTGATTTTTTATTTCTCCATTTTTGTCACACTTAAATGATTTAGATCTTCAAATATATTCAACCCGAGTAGATACAAAATGCAGTTTTGATTATTATTTCAGTTATCAAATGAAAAAAGTTGTTAAAACTGACCTGGGCCAATGTGAAAAAGCAACTGACCCCTAAACCTAATAAGCGGTTGTACAACCCTTTGTGGCAACAACTGCAATTAAGCGTTTGTGAGAACTCCTGAGTCACATTGCTGTGTGAGGAATTTCTCCTTCAGGATTTTCTGGTAGAGCACAGAATGAATGGTTCCCTCAATTATGACAAGAGTCATCATTGTGCTCTTGGAGTACAGGAAAGGTTCACCACTGTTCCAAGTTTTCTCCACATGTGTATAACAGCTCCTCACCATGGTTCACTGGATTCCCAAACCCTTAGAACCAGGCTTTGGAACTCTTTCCAGACTTGTAAATGTTGATTGTTTTTTTCTTACCTGTTCTTGAATTTCTTGCTTGAATCGGTTGCTTTTTGTAATTTATTGATTCAGCAGGTCTGGCAGAAATCAGGCCTGCCTGGTGTGGCAGGTGAAATTGAACCCAGCTTTCCAAAAAATGCGGTTAATCACAGTTCATTCATGATTTAGCAAGGGGGTTGGGATTCACAAACAGAGACAGGCAGGTTTGGACATCGTTTTCCCCCTTAATACATTCAATCAATATTTAAAAGCTGCATTTTGTACTTATGTTATCTTTGCATAGTAATTAGTTTGATGATCTGAATCGTTTAAGTATGAGTCGTATGGAAAGTAATAAAAAATACTTTTTTATAACACTGTCCATTCAACTGTCTCTCATTTAAGACCAACATTTCGTATGCAGAAATGAACTATTCTCTGCAGTACATCTGTTTTGACCGTCAGGGTCAAGTAATTCAATAACATGTAGCTTTGGGTAATTGAAGATTGAAAAGCCATAAAACAATTCAATAAATTATAAATATACATGAATCTAGGGAAATAAGGAAACCAAATATCTAGTCTAACTGCACTGTATTGTGGTCGTGCACAAAATCATGCAGGCTGAAAAGTTATGACATGTAGATTTGGTTGTTATTTACAGCACAGGACTATCAGTTATCAGTTAGTTAAGAACATCTCTACTCTTTGCATTTACTGTGATAAAAAAATATTTTGCACCTGTTTGTAAAACCCCTGCTTCCTCCATTTAGTGTCAAATTCAAATTATCTGACGCCACCTGTCTGGAGAAGGTTGTGTGTGTGTGTGTGTGTGCGTGTTATTTTTACATAGTTTTAGGGCAGGTTAAGTTCTGGAAAGGAATGATTACTTTTTTTGATAGCTTGATCAGGGTGCAATCAGTGACATGGCACAACTCAAATGATGAAAGTTTACATTTTTAGTGGTTTACAGAGAAAAAATATCATGCCCTTTAGAGCAACAAGAACCTCTTGATTGCAACAGAGCTCCATGTATGAAATGTAATGCTCGTGCTGTCTAAATGGTTAAGTAAGACAGGCTTACTGTAACTAGAATGTGTTGCAATTAAATACAATAGATACAAATATTAAATCTGAAGGATTATTAACAGAAAACACAGGTTTTTAGCTATTTTTGCTCTTATTCAGACACAAGGCCATTAGTGAGTGTTTAGAGTTCCAGTTTAAAGGTGGTGGAGAGGCTTTAGGTCAGGGTTCTGTGCAGGCCAAACTGAGATTTTAACTATTTAATACTCGGTCAACATACTTTTGGATGTTTATTGTAGCAGCATTTCCCTCCATCTTTGAAGCTTACTCCAAAAAAGGGATTTTTTTTGTGAAAGTGTGGATTCCTGTAAAACCTGCACTGAAATTCTGTTGGAAGTCCCCTTTGCATGTAAACTTAGTCACTTGGAAATGCAGAGGTGCAGCGTCTGGGTATCTTCCAGTAGATTTACTCCTAATTCACCAATGTTCCTAGTGAGGCTGTATTAGTCAGTTTTAATGTATTTGTTTTATCCTTTGTGGTGCTCCATGTGGGTGGAGTTTACCAAGATTCAGATAAAGTCAGATAAAAGTTGGGAGACGGAGAAAAGTAAACTGCATATACTCACAAAATACTTTCCAGTGACTAATCTCTTTTGTAGGTCATTATTTTATGCTGGGTGTCAAGATCCACCCACCAGAGCTGCCAAGGAGGTCAAAACAAACATTAAAACACCGTGTGACTGTTGAATACAGTAAGAAACATGTAGAATTAGAGCCAAGTTTATCTGTCTGCATCAAAAGGAAATTTATCTGAGCTGGCACTTTTAAAAAGACTGTAAATTTACTTTAGATCTATATCATTCTTTTTGCGCAAGATACACCCTGGATTTCTCAAAGTATTCACATGCATACATATCTGATTGGTAATAAACCAATAATAAAAAAAGAAAAGAAAAAGAAAACTCACAGTTCTCTTTGCAGGGGCTGAGATACATTGATAGTTGAATTTCCCCTGTTGCATGTGGACAAAATTAAAATGACCTAGAACCAGGAGGTGGTGCTGTAACTATTTCATTAAAAGCAGAGACGCCATCTGCTGCGAAAGCCACACTGAGCATGTGTAGTACTAAAATATTTCACATGGTGTCACACCAGAACAAGATATTACAGGGTACAGTGCCAGTGACAATGACAGTAATCATTCATTGAGTCGCAGTTATCATTTTCATTTGGAGCTGCAGTAGAGTACACTAACCCCCATCATCTGCTTCTCTATAAATGTGGACATAAATATGTGAATATGTGATTTTATAACTGTCTTTTTTTATTGATTTATATACAAGCAACACATAAACAAAATTAACACACGAACATGAAAACCTTCCAGGTTTAGAGGAAATTACAAAACAAAGTGATTCTTTTTAAATGACATTTAATGCAAAGCTGGACCAGACTTCATTAAATAGTTCATTAAATAGTGTTCATGTGCTGGAGGCTACACAGCCTATATACTGTATATATACAGCTACTTCAACCTTAAGTAATTTACTAAAATAGTTTATAAGCATTTATCACCATTAAAACAATTATTTAATAGCCTACAAAAGTCGGCAGTGGTGACATTTATAAACAACAATATATGACAGCTTTTGTTATTTTATTTATTAATTAAGCTAATGAATATTGTGCATTAAACATTAAAACTGTATATATTTATTAATATTTGCTAGAGGTGATGGATAAAAAAAAAAGACCAACAAAACGACCTGCATCCAGCCAAAAGAGTAGGAGAGAAGGTTCTGGTGATTGACAGTCGTCCTAGCCAATCAGATGCAGCAAACGTTTGCCGCTGTCCAATCAGAATTCCTGCTGAGAGAAAGGTAGGTTGTATCCCACTGAGGAAAACGTTCTGTTGTTGAGCGCATCACCGGGAAAACCGTTACTCGACCGAGGAAGCTGACGCTCATCGGGAAGTGTTTTTCCAATTCTCCAGATTTTTTCACTTTATCTTACAATAGTTACGCTTCACAGATACCCATCTCGACCTGGTTGAAATGTTACATTTCCGGTCAACTGTAGTGCTCAAGGAGGTATTTCAAACCCAGCTGAAGCGCCCATTGACAGGTAGTGTGAAAGCTGCGTCTTCAGTCGCCGCCAGCTGGGATGGAAGGTCGCCGGGCAGAGGCAGGGCATTTGCCGGGTGGAGGGCCCCGCAGCACTTCACCAGCACCCGGGACGTGAGAGGCTTTTGCACCAAGGGTGACAGCCACAACGAACCCGCCAAGGATGTTTCAACAGAGAAGTGAGTACTGTGTTGTGGGCAGTTGTTAGCTAAGAGCTCCACGGTAGGCCGAACTCCATAGAAAAAACAGTCAATTTAACACATGATAATTAGCAATGACAGACTGTGGTCAAAACTGGGAGCCATCACGTCTAGTATTGTTTTCTAATGAAATAACAACACAAAATAAACGCCGAATTCAAGAATAATTAGCTCAAGTTTATGACTAAAATGTCATCATCTTTATTTTATGCATTATCTAAAAATGGCCTAATTTAACATTTGCATCAAAAGGGCTAACTGTTAAATAGCTAGCTCAGTGGGTGGTCACTTGCAAAGATAGACAAGCCAGCCAGCTAATGGAAGGCGGTAGTTACATTTACTGGTCTTGTCAGGGCAGGGAAGGAGGAGAAACCTCTGTCCCAAGGGGGTTAGAGCAGAATGGTCGGTAAACAGCTGCCGGTACCGGTAGCTAGCAAACGGGGCTAGATGGCTGCAGCTAAAAGACCAACGAGATCCATTATCGGACAAACATGATAGTTTGCAGTTTAGCCTTTCAAACATTGTTGGCGTATGACTTACTGCATTGTAAGAGCAGGGTCTTTTTTTTTTGTGACAAAAAATAAAATAAGCATGCCTGCTGCAACTAGTGCTTAGTCTTTGAAATGTCAGCAAATGGTGAGAGATGTCCATGCAAGCTTGACCACTTGATTCTGAACCCTAAAAGTCAGTGTCTAAGTGTTTGTCAGACTGAAACCAGCAGAAGGTATTTGAATATGATAAATTATTTATAATTTCCGCGATGAGGATGATTATTCAGAGAAGCAGAGTGAATTGGAGATTAATGAGTACATTTAAGTGTCTAGTGGCAGAGTATTACTTCATTATGAGTGAGCAGAGGAGGCTGTTGTAAATCTATGTGCCGTTTGTGATGTTGAACAGGGAGCGAAAGTGATAGAGAAGTGCGGATGAGAGTCCTCTCAATGACAGATTAGATGCAGGTTAAAAGCCTTTAATGTGCAAAAACACCATAACATCACCACAGGTCACAAACTCCTTGATTCCACTTATTGACATCATTTATAATAACCATCCACTTTGTAAAAATGTTTCAGTTTAGCATGCTGCTCCATAGCAGAGATAACGTGAGCAATGTCCTACATTACCCAGAAAGATGTGCACCCTTATTTCTTCTTTTAATGTTTCTCACAAGTTAATCCTGCACTTGTTGCACAGAAAATTAAAGCCACCGAACATATTTAACTTTAAAAACCAGCTGTAACAGCTGACACCACACCAGCCTGTATCCTCCCCTCAGAGACTTTCGATTGCAGTGAAACGCCCCATTGCCCCTGCAGCCAATGTTGCTCCATTTGTTTCCATTCACGGACAATTTACTTAAACGGTTGTCTATGTTCAGTCACTTTTCTCAGCTGACTGCTTGTTGTAAACATCTTGTGTCCCCTAGAGGCTAATTTTAGTTTCAAGGAAGCTTGTTTGGCATTTTTAGTACACATTAGAGTTTCACAGAGTGTCTACTCTGATTTTGCTACATGCAGGATGAGTCACAGTGAGTAAGCAGCTTCAGTTTCTATCTGAACTCGTTTTATTATTTCTTTCTTCGAAAGCATTTTAAAGGGGCACTGACTCATCTGATCATGTCGACCTCTGTTGGTGTTCAAGGACGTGCAGCACAACAAAACCAGTTTTAACATCAAGGAACCATGATGTTTTCATTCTTGAATGTGAAAGATTGGGAATGTACCATCCATTAACCAGGCATATTTCCAGAAATCAATGGCATTTCAATAAATAATTTATCAACTTTAAATGCTAAACGTCTGCTAATGCAAAATTAACCCATATTGAAAATATTGCAGTCACTAATTGCACAGTTGTCTGTATATGAACATAAAACAACAACTCCTCCAGGCTGTGTTTTCAGACATAAAGACTAACCAGGGTTAAAAGTCAGGAAAACAAGCCATCACAACAAAAATAAATCCGTTTTATGCTCTATAATATCCGAGGCAGGGTGTTTGAGGTCCCAGGAGCCCAGACGGCATTCAGCCTTGACTCTGGTCTGGTTGTGAGGGACCTGAGGCTGTGCTCCGGCTAATCTGGGGTTAGAAATGTTTGTAATGCAGGGGAGTTCGTTCCGCCCACATTATTTTTCCATGCTTTTCACACTGCATGCTGGCGTGTGGCCCAGCGGTTGTCAGGGCCTCGAGGAGCAGATGAGTCACTCGCACTGATTGATTTGTGCAGCGCCGCCTGTCAACACTTCCAGTCTGTCTCCATTTCTGCCTGCAGCCCACCCCCCCCACACCAGTTTGTCACAACATCTGTGAGGCAGCGAAACCAGCACCATCGATCAGGTCGTGCAGATACAACAGATAACTCTCTGCACACAGAGACCTCAGCTTTTCTCCAGCAGCAACTTCAACTCTGTCAATTAAACAAAATAACATAGTCAATAATAGGCTTGGAGAGTGTATCTGCACTACTAATAATACTAAAGGTGTTTCCTGTCAATGCTATTTGAAAGTTAACTTCACTGTTTGGTTAACTTCATTATTTCCTGCAAATTGGCACATCTTAAAGCTGAAAAGTAGACACTATTTCTTCACAGTTTGTCTGAGGAGAGGCAGCAGGAGCCTTTGTAGCTCGGTGTAGCATTTTAAAGTAGCTGCAGGACAAACTGTGCGTATGCAGAGTCACGACTGACCTTCAAAAACATAGAGAGTGAAGCTGCGGCGAGAGTGCTAATGAGAGCAGCTGAGGTAGATTAATAAGATGATCCAGGCTGGTCCAGATGTTCAGTGTCCACCTCTAACCTGCTGGTGATGATACTCCCAGAGGTGAAGTCTCACACAGGCCTCATTAGCTAAACAACAGTGTAGTGTTTCATGCCAGATTGATGCTGTGTTTGAACGCAAAGTCTCATGTGCACGTTAAGGTGAGTGGGCTTTTCAAATAGAAAGAAATGTTTGTTTTTGTCATGAAGTCTTAATGAGCGTGCTGTTTTTGTCCTGGTTATAATTGTAACTAATGTTTGGATTCATGTTTATACTTGACACATGAAGAAACAATTTATTGGCAACTATTCTTAAGCATTTCATTAATTTATTTGTGTTTATTGCTCATTTAATTTCTGACTGCAGCTGTGAGTTATTCCAGTATCCGCATTTTCAATCTTAATTTTGGATATTTTTGTAAAAATTATCTTCACTGTCGAACTGTATAAAAATGTATCAATGCCATTGTCACTGTTACTAATTCAGTATTATTCCCTCTACACTTCTCTCTCCCCGTTGTTGATCTTCTTGCTTTGCATTTGTAAGTATGTTTCAATTTTATTTTAGTTTTAGTATAATTTTTTTTCCAGTAGAAGTAGCGGTTTTCTGGGGAAGCCAAACGTAAAATAACCTCACTTCCTCCCAGCGGCTGTGCTTGTATCCTGTTCTCATCCATCCCTTCCCCCTCGTCTCGTCTCTGTGTATTCCTTCCTAACCAGCAGGCATCAGTCGTCCCATTAGTGGGACCAAAGATGGACCACGCCAACACACAATGAATGAGACAGCAGCTTCTCTAAGGATGCAACAACACGCTAATTAAGATTGCATGAAATTATTATAGTTCAGTATTAAAGCTACGTTCAACATGTTGGAAGGTCGGGAACTCTGGCTTCCAACATAAAACATGTAAGTCAGAACATAAAGTACAAGGGAATGCAACATGAAGTTAAGAGACCCTCGGCTTTACTCAGTTTTAATGTTAACAGGCAGTGTTTAAGCCTCAGCAACACATCTCACCTTTTCTGCTTTGGTTTTCCAAGATTTTACTTGCTGTGAGATCTTCTCCCACAGATTTTCTGACTTCCAACATTAAGTGGAATGTGGCACAAAATTCTGCTGCTAAAAATTTTCAGTTTATAGCAAAAGCTGAGTTAACTAGCATTGACGGCAGGACAGAGACTTGATCTCAGTGTTTCCTCTGGTTTTCTGCAGCAGAGGTGGTCAGGACTTTTTACTAAACAACAGCCTCATGTGACTCAAGTTTAGCACTGACATTTCATAATGACCCCATTAGTGTCCAGTGCATTTGCTGTTTGTTTAGATTGTGGAAATAGCAAATAGATTAATATTTGATTCATGTCTCTCATTAGATAAATTCAGTTTCCGTTAACCATTCTAATTGGAAATATGGCTCATCAGAGTTATCATGGTTTCATTAGTTATCCATTTTGTCTGGCGTGGGTTATAATAATGATAACAATAATAATCATAGCTCACTGCTGTTCAATATATCCAGAGGAAACCCTGTTAAGGCTGAGCCTGAAATGACAAACTGGTAGATTTCAGCTCTCATGTTCCCCAAAGGTCCAAAGTCAGCTTTTTTCTGGTTGGCTGCTAAGAGGAGCTACCTGCCAACTAAAGCTTTACCTTCAGCTGTCCTCTCCTAGCACGCAGGCCAGTGGCCCATGATGCATTGCAGGACATCGTGAGCCCCGGCACCCAGAGCTTTGCACTAATCCAATTTGTTGTTGATATGAATCATAGCAGATATCCTGCTGTGAGCTGGTCGTCCTGTCTGCCTTCTGACACGCTAACTGTCCCCCCAGAGTTGGTGTGGAAAAGTCGCGTAGAACACCAGCCAGTCCATAATACGAGATAATAAATATAATTAGATGCCAACGTGGTGTTTAATTAATGGTCTTTAGTAGAACGAAAGATTATTGCAGCAGCAAATTAGAGCAGCTCAAAGATTGTTGTTGGGCATACAGAAGAACAGTCACATCAGATAGTTGGAGATAATGAAGTCAGAGGCAAACTAAGTATTAAAAACTCATTGTCTTACATAGCTTGTCGGATGTTAAACAGTGTTTTTCTGTTCACTTAGGTCAGTCTGATCGCTGGTTATTTAGCCACAAATTAGACAGCGATCATGTTCAAAGGCTGGTGGCCGTTGCTCAGCCTTAGCGTCATCGTCCCCGAGGCTTTGGCAGACTTCCACGTCACAGCTGCAACAGCTAAGACAAAGTCATCACAAATCACAGATTGTGTTTTATTCAGCTGAATTGCACTGACACTGCAAAATAACCTCATACACAGCATGAATGAAGACACCGCCGAGGCCGCATTATCTTCTTTCTGAGTCTGCGCTATCTGACGTGAAGTATTTGTTGTAGACTGTTTGAGCTGCTCATGTCCTTCACAACAGTCTCCAGGATTTACCCAAACAAAAACTAGATAAATTAACTAATGTCAATGATTCAGAATTCATGGCTACATGTTAAATATCTTGTTTAACATATCCCTGGCTGGTGTTCTAGCAACACAATTAACACTTTACATTACAGTGGCCTTATGGCGGCATAATAATCTATGGAAATGTACATGCTATGATAATACTCGTCACTTAAAACTGGAACTATTCCTAATTTGCTGTGTTACAGAGCAGCTGCGTCTCTGCATAATTATTATGTTAGATTGTAATAGGCTTTTCCACGGTTATAATTCTGTAATAAGGCCACTGTAAGATAGTCTTTTCTAGTTGTGTAGTTATTACTCACTGCTTCTCCTTGCAGTCAGAAAGCTTTTTCTCCTCCCTCTGCCGCAGCTTCCCCTCATGTTTCTGCATCAGGAGGCCTCACTGTGGAGTTATTTTTTTCTCACTCTGCAGTTTGTGTGTTTTTACTTTTCTTTCCTGCAGGAGAAGAAAGGCAGGCATCCTGCCCAGTCTAGAGGACCTGCTCTTCTACACAATCGCAGAAGGCCAAGAGAAAATCCCTGCACACAAATTCACTACAGTGAGTTATGTCAGAGACTTTGACAGCAAAACTGCGATAAATACAAAAACAAACTGAGGAATGGAACTTCTTCTAATCCAATATGAAGATCTAATCTTTACCAGCTAATCTTTACCCTATGAAAACTGGGGTAAATCCCACTCTGAGGAATGAGAAGTAGTACTTTTATATATAATTTCTATTATAACATTTTAAGAGTATATTATACTGGCAAAAGTGAGGGGGGTACAGATATGAAAACATATTGGCAAGCATCTCTGCCTGATTGAACTCCTCTGGTTAGGCTCAGTACTTGTAGCTTTATCGATTCGTTGTCAGGCTGTCTTAATCATGATATCCCTCCCTCCTCTGCGTGTACAGGCTCTCAAAGCCACAGGGCTTCGCACAGGAGACCCCCGGCTGAAAGAATGTATGGAAATGCTGAAGGTGACCTTGAAGACGACCTCTGACGGAGCATTGGACCGACATCTCTTCAAAAAGTAGGTTTTTTCTTCAAAATGAAATCTATTGCCTTTATTTTTGCCTTGAAAGTGGCAACACAGTCTAAACTTAATCTTTCATCAGTTTGTCATAAGAATTATTAACGCCTCTGCACTGTCCTGTAGCAGAAAGGGGTCACTGAACGTCATTAATTATACATCACTCCTCAGTTTGCACGTTGCCGGTGTCTTATTGAGGTTTTCATTTATGAACACAACTATTGCCACACTTAAATATTTGTAAAATCAATTATCAACAGAGTTGTTTCTTTTCAATCAACTAATAGATTCAGCCCTAAATCACTGAGCTTAAGCTTCTGTAGAACCACAGCTATGAACAGAAAAAGGATTGGTATGGAGTGAATTTAAATGCCTCACTCACCCTACTAGCACCTCTGTTGAATGAACCCCCCAGAGGTATGTTACTGAGTCGCACTGGGTGACAGCTTGGGGAGCAGAGGCATGGCGAGTCAGACATATGACGGCTCCACAGGGAGCTGAATCCTCCCTGCACAGACCCCACAGCCGGTGCTCCTGGCTGGGATCCATCACATCAGCTCCCAGGCTTATTTATAGTGCTCAGCCTCACAGAGGAGAGCACGTGAGTGGGCAGCGGAGTGTAGCATGTATATTCTCTGCAGGGATTAAACAGGGTTTGATTCAGTGAGCCACAAATCTCTCTGCTACCACAGAGCCACAGTTTCTGCCTCAGGTCGTGTTTTCACTATCTGTGATGCTTAATCACAAAAATCGAAAGGAGCAGGACAAAATCTTTAAGCCCTGACGACATTTGGGAGGACGAACCTTAGTTTGAAAGTAAATTGAACCAGACATGGCGTCAATGTGGTAGCTTGTTAATGTGTGAGAAGATTACTTTTATACAAAAGCTTAACATTAAATGATCTCAGGCCTTTAACCATCAAATAAGTGAGCCATAGTAGTATTGGTCTGGAGCAAACTAAGTCAGCTTCCATTAATTTCCCTCCCCTTGATAACTATGAGACGCTCGATGACACTCCTCATAGTGTTCAGCAGAAAATATGATTCAGGTGACAGAACATTTGTAAAATGTCTGCAGATCAACAGCTGTTTCTAGTGTACATTTAATGATAACACAAACATTGTTGCTCCACAAGTCCACTAGGAAAGGCAATTCCCATTGGTGATGGTTATCAGCTGGAGGCCTAAACTGTTGTCTCATCCCTTGTTTTAGATGTGTCCAGAGCAACATTGTTCTGCTCACCCAGGCCTTCAGGAAGAAATTTGTCATTCCAGACTTCCAGCCATTCTGTGGCCACATTGATGACCTCTATGAAACTGCCAAAAACCTCTCTGGAGGGCAGGTGAGTGACAGCTGCTCCAGAAGTAAAGAATACTGCAGATAGCCTCATAATAATCTACTCATGATACCATGATAATCACTGTTGTTTTGCCTTATAAATAACCAATACAAAACTGCTGTGTAATGCTGCAGGTGGCAGACTACATTCCCCAGCTGGCTCGCTTCAGCCCAGACCTGTGGGCTGTTGCCCTGTGCACTGTGGATGGTCAGAGGTATGATTTTAAACATTTACTCAGAGCGTTTTCAGCATTTAGCTTGTTTGCTTTAGTCCGAATCATTGAGCAATTTGTAAACTTGTAGCATTTCCCTCTTGGTTCAGTTTCTTTTCACAATTGTTAGATTTAGAAAAATCCAAGCGCATCAGATGTGTCTGCAAGGACTCCACGTGTGTCCTCGATTCATCTTCCATCATGTTTTAGGTGTTTAAATAAAAGAAATTAACGTCTACACACAATCCAATGCCCTCACATCATGTTTTTAGTAGCGCGTGGTCCAGGGTGCACTATGTGATGCAGAGACCACTGCTTTTCAGGAGTCTCGGTGTGTTTGTTTTGGTGCGCACCTGAGTGCGCTTACTGTGTTCACACCAGATGAACCCACCAGAGGAATGGCACCAAGAGGGAAAACAAACTTGAGTTTCATTTAAACAAACTAAAGTATGTAGGAGTGAAATCACCCTCACACTAGATAGCTTTATTATTTTCCATGTTGCTCTGCAGGTGAATTACAGTGACTTTGAATAACCTACAGTAAAAGCTTTCTAAAGATGGTTCATACATTTCCAAACTGCTCTTCTGAAGTTTCTAAATTTCAAATTGAAGAGTCATGAAACTTACATATCTACTTGTTTTGCTCCTTGCATAATTTTAAGCTTTTGCGTTTCCTGCAAAAATCTCATCTCATAAGCAGTTGCACATGTAGATGTTCAGGAAAGCACACCCACAGATCCATACTAATTCACTTAAACAGCACTTTGTACACAGAAGCTGCTTTACAGAGTAGGATTGCACATACAGACTGGAGAATACAAGAGGATTACACAGTTTTAGTGCACTTTGAGAGAAACTAAATGTGTAGCTTTTTTTTTTTTTACATTGGTCAGTTGTAAGAAACATTTGTTTATTGGTAAAATTCAGTCTTCTATTGTGGATAGTCTAAGATCAAACATGTTTTTGGTAAATGCATTAAGGATAAAATTTCCTCCGTTTTAAAAACAGATGTTGGATTAAAATTTAAAAGTAGTAGCCTTTGGCAGTAGTAGCAAAAATACTACAGCTCCAGAATTTATATGATCAGTTGCTTGCAGGAACTGCCAATCTTTTTGTTGTTGTTTTTAGGCACACTGTTGGGGACACCAAGGTTCCTTTCTGTCTGCAGTCTTGTGTCAAGCCTCTGAAATACGCCATCGCTGTTCACGACCACGGCACGGAGTACGTCCACCGCTTCATTGGCAAAGAGCCCAGCGGTCTGCGCTTTAACAAGCTGTTCCTGAATGAAGACGGTGAGGAAACAATCACACTGTACCCAGTTAAACATACTCATCTGCTCGTCTGTGCGTGCATTTGGTCTTGGTCGGCTCACGAACTCCCTGTAAGAGAATCCTTTTCGCGCCCTTGTTGCCATGGATCTTTGATAAATAGTTAATGAGAGGTTACAGCACAGAGGCAGAATAAAACAGAAAGGTCTGCGAGACAAAATAACCTGGAAAATCAAAAAGCTGTTAACAAGTGGCTCTAGAGACCCAGTGGTTTTATGGGTGTTTTCATTTGAAGAAACATTTCCATCACTATCAGTGTTGTATTGTTTACGGTTCCCAGATTACATTGGTTTCCTTTTGTCACAATGTTCAATGATGCAAACATAAATTATGTTTATTATTTCCCAACATCGTCATTAATAACACACGTTGTCAAAAGCATTGAATTAAGTTTAATGCTGCGTATCCGCTGTGAGCAGAAATAACATCAAACCCATTTTGCTTTGTAAAATCTGTGTGTTTTCGAATGGAAGTCGGTGTGAAAAAGTGTCCAGGTTTCTTTTGCATGCTGTTGCCTAACAGAGCAGAGGACTTGCTCCCAGCTGTTTATATTTTTTAAACATTTTTTGGGGCAATTGCGTAAGAAGATTAAACCAGGGGATGCGGAGCACCACTGAACATTGTGTTCTTTTACATGCATGTGTTTTATAATAACTGTTGTTTTTACCTCATTAAGTTAATGTTCACTCGGTGGATTATTCTGTAGCTCTGACACAAAAATGTTACTGTCCTCTTTTATGTAGTTTTACTTATAAAATACTTTATAAAATGATCATATTTTTCACATCGTCAGGAAAAGGCAGAGAACATCATCATCAACATTCATGTTCAAGCATTAATTCATTTTCTTTCTTTCAGATAAACCACACAACCCCATGGTTAATGCTGGCGCTATCGTTTGTACCTCCCTCATTAAGGTAAGCATTATTTGCATAACCCCCATCACAGTGCTGAGTACTACTGTTTTGGAAATTGATGTGCTCAGATGCAAAACAATAAACAGGCGTTACATAGCTGAATACTATAGCTGCTTTTGAGAGATTGTCTCAAAAACCTATGGCGTCAAATTCTGAAATTGATAATTTTATAAAATTTAAAAACTAGGGTTTTTATTTAATGTCAGGGCTGGCAGAGTTTGCCAATTTACAACTGAAACGAATTTCTGCTTCATTTTGAAAGCTGGGTCCAAAGAGATTTTA
>OMLM01014435.1:77591-89144 GCA_900302695.1 Helostoma temminkii
TAAAAAAATAAATAAAAAAATAAATATCTATATGTATATGTAAAATCATTTGGAGAACGTGTTTCTGACAGATTACTGTATGTGAAGATTAAGGTTATGTATAATCATGCTGAAAGGGGATTTGGTTGAAAGCAGCATCACTCAGACATCCTGCACAGACCCACACATGATTCATAGACTTCACGTAGTGGGCGGAGATGGAGACAGACCAGCGTGGCTCAGTCAGCTCAGCAAGCTCCAATCAGGGAAACTGCTCTAGTACCTCAATGTTTCATTACACATCCTCTTCTGACCTTCAGACACACAGGGAGCTGGGTTTAATCTATGCTAGAAACACAAGAGCACCACCTGCTGATTTAAGATCCTTAAATAACTAGTCAGGATCTGTAATGGCAGAAAAATGTCTGCGTTACTTGGCAGGCAGTGCTGACATTCATTACTACAGTAGTTTTGGTCATTATACAGAATGAAATGCAGCCAGCATCCAACTCAAAGTGCAAAGAGAGAATGAATTACTGATAATGTGCAGGTATGAGTAAATAAATACTTCTTAGTGGTGCCATTAAAGCCGATAATTACAGTATATATAATATACATAAACCATTTTATCCACAGAGTGAATATCGTTAAATTTAGTGGAAGATGCATGCTCAAAATCAGAATGAGCAGATTATTTAATATGTATTCAGAAGGTTTTAGTAACCCCACTGTACAGTAGTGCTAGATTTCCAATCACACACGTATGAGTGGTTGTTAAAGGAATTTCAGGTTTCTGTGTCTCAGGAATGTGACACATTATCTGTTTAAGTATTTTGTCTAAATGAGCAGCACAACACTACACCAGAAATGTACTGTATAGTCCACAAAGCTTCTACACACACCCCTCCAAATAACAGTTTAGGAATTGAAAGAGTCCAGTTTGTTTATATGGTGAATTTAAAATAATAGAAGTATAGAGAAAATCTAACAAATCCCCCTTGAGCAGGAGCTGGTCAACAGAGGAAGGTAAAACTCCCTTTAACAAAAGAAACCTCCAACAGAACCAGGATGGGTGGCCATCTGCCTCGAGCCGAGCCACCAGTTCATCCTGTAGCCTAATCATCTGCTATTGTTTACACTGCAGTTCACTCAATTAAACTTCACAAAAAGCTCTCGCAGTAAAACTCCTTCGCAGAGTTTGATTTTCTTCTTAGTCACGGAAAGAAATTTGAACTTCAAAAACAAAAAGCTCCACTGTTAATCACATATTTAATGAGTTGTTAAGAGAACAGGAAGTAACGAAGGACGGCTTCTGTTTTTTTTATTTCTTAGTGAAAAATCCGAAATCTCCACAGCTGCTGTTGTATTTTGTTTTATATTTTGGATTCTGAGTGAGCAGAGGATGCATCTTTTGTTGCATTCACATCCTATGGGAACGCTGACCAGGGCGCACTTTGGATTTAAAATACCATTAATGGTTCAGATTACCATTTTCCAGTTCACCTCACCCCATCAGGGAAACATCCAAAGTATAAGTAAGTTCTCCAGTTGACGATTCCCATATGATGTGTCAACCAATCCCACTGAATCCCAACCAATCACTGTTGACATTTCTGTCGATGAAGTGTGAATCTTTGGTATCCATTGATCCTAATAATAAGACCAGATTCTGTCAGGGGCAGTTTGCATGCATTCCCTGTCCTCTTTCCTCACTGTGAATCTAGATCTCATTTGCAATGTACCTTTTTAAGGCTCGTTGTGTGGTTTTATGTGTTGTTGCATATTTTACAGCATTAGGATCTTTGGGAAATTATGGCCACTGCCACAGGTCAATGACGTTGGTAATTTTTCCTTTTTAATTATTTTTCCCCTCTTTGGATTTGTGACGCTCTTAGCCTTCACACGGCTGCTTATGAATGTTTAAATGTTGCTTTTATACTTTTCACCTGCATCCTCCAAACTGTTTATACGTCTGGGTTATAAGCAGTACAACGTTCACTCAGCTCAAACACTGGTTTTACGTCTAATTCCATTGTTTTGTAGAGAAGTTTTTTTTTTTCTTTCTACTTTAGACTTCAAACTAAAACTGACATATTTCTATACCAGTGAGTGCAGATACATTTTATCTTTAGTCTTTGTCTACTTAAAGTACAATAAAAACTATTTTGTTCGTATTTCACAGTAGTTAATAAAAAGCTAATTTAATAAGTGTATCCACCCTGCAAGCAACATGGCTACTGAATCCGTGTACTGTTAGCATCCGTGTGTGTACCTGTATGTAACTACTTTTATGCATGCTTACCCAAAAATACTTTACCGTCAATGATGCTGCACATTAACATTATTTTTGCCCTTCAAGTCCCAGACATAAGAAAGAAGAATACTAATAATGTGAACCAAATAATGAGCCTCCTTTCAACCTGTCATTTCAACCTGACTGTCAGCAGGACATATTTAAATTCAATGTGTAAACACAGATTTTTATCAATAAAAATATACCGTGAACTGCATATAGTGAGTTCTCAAATTTTCAAAAAACATGTCAGTAAAAAAAGACAAGTTTAGAATAATTATACCTATTTTATTAAATGGCCCAAACCACCTGACCATCATCAAACAAATTAAAGTAAATCACATTTGTGAAGAGCCAAAATCTAGAAATGTGAATGTTAAACATGTTGTTTGCAGTGTGAATTCACCTTTAAGTCGGGTAAATAAACTCACAGCTTCAACACATCCTGATAGTACAACATCAGTAGTTACAATATCAAACACATCTTTAGCCAGTTTACTGCGATGAAACAAACTTGTGGTTGAAAAACTACAAGTTTTTTCTCTGTCATACGTTTCCTTGTAGTCTTTTCTTTTACAAAAGCAGAAACCTTGAGTGGATTAACGTTTTATTTCACCTTCTCCATCTCCAGCTAGTCTCCCACCTCTAATCTTAATTCATCTGATGTCATGACTGGTTTGACTGGTCGCGTAACTGGTGAATTTTAAAACAGTAGTGATGTAAAAATAATATGTTAGAAATTAAAGTGCTAACATCATGACATGGGTAACTGTTGGTGTCTGATGTGTTTTTAGAAATGTTTTTTTAATATTGCGATTGTTTCTGTTTATGTTTCAGCAAGGGGCAAGCAATGCTGAAAAATTTGATTATGTGAGTATGATGGTTGTTTTATTGCATTCATTTTGGAAAAGGAGTTTTCAAACGGAAGATACTAATGGACAAAACAAAGTCCAAATAAAATTAAGATTATCATGGTTTAATCTGTTTTTTATTAGTATGATCAGGACTCATTTACTCACTTGTGACAGGAACAGAAATACTGTTTTGGTGACTTCAATCATTTCAACATGTCACAATCAGTGATCAACTTAAATTGGCTTCATTATTCAAAACATTTCTAATGTTGAATTTTGTAAGTGTCTCCTTTCAGTGGAGTTAATTCACATTGTATCTTCCTCTGCAGGTGATGAACTTCATGAACAAGCTGGCAGGAAATGAGTATGTGGGTTTCAGCAACGCCACGTGAGTAAAACACTGCAGGAATACACTGTTATATCGAGTTCTGTGTGAGTGAGCTGAGTCTGAGGACAGGCAGCGACATTTAGAGACAAAATCATTCAGTCGGGACAGTTTGAGTTTTACACAACATGAGCTAATCTCTTCCTTTCTCTGCGTGTCCCAGTTTTCAGTCAGAGCGTGAGTCTGGAGACAGAAATTTTGCTATCGGCTACTACCTGAAGGAGAAGAAGGTAAGGTCAAAGGTCGCTGCGACTGAGAGCTGAGCACAGACCTTATTTAACCTGAATCCTGGGCATGTTCTGCTCTTTTTTACAATTCATTTCCTTTTATTTGATGCTTTTTAAGTATACCTTTTAAAGTTGAAACTGAAAACATCGACTTTTCTATTTCTATTAAGTATTACATTATAATCCAGTTATGTGACAGCGTATTTATCTTTTCAGTGTTTCCCTGAGGGAACAGACATGACCGCCATCCTCGACTTCTATTTCCAGGTAAATTAATTGTTGGGATTTATAGGTCTTGGAAATGTAATACAGGTCATATATCACTGAAAATGGTCTCTTTTCTTCATGAAGTGTGAAATCTTTTAAGATTTTATTTTTTATTAAACTCAGAAACTGTCAGTAAGAAATTGAAGCTGCAAAGGCATGTAAATGACAAATCTGAGCACCTGCAGCTCAGTTCTATCATGAAATGCTCTTATTAGGAAACCGTCCATATGCAGGTGATTATAACATGAAATATCCAGAACCTGAATTTATTTTTAGGTTGACATAATGTTCAGTTGACTATAAAATATATCAACGTTGGGTGGAATTTTTTTACATATATATATTATTGTTCATTTCTCTTCTTTCCTGTCAGTTGTGCTCCATCGAGGTGACGTGTGAGAGTGCCAGTGTCATGGCAGCGACGCTGGCTAACGGCGGTTTCTGTCCAATCACAGGAGAACGCGTACTGAGCCCTGAGTCAGTGCGAAACACCCTGAGTCTGATGCATTCCTGCGGCATGTACGACTTCTCCGGGCAGTTCGCTTTCCATGTAAATGCCTCCTTCATTCTGACGTTTATGCAGATCACTTTGGACACACTATTCGTTTTGTCAACATATGGTCATTCCTCTGTATCAGGTGGGTCTTCCGGCTAAATCTGGTGTCGCTGGTGGGATTCTGCTGGTTGTTCCCAATGTGATGGGCATCATGTGTTGGTCTCCTCCTCTCGACAAGCTGGGTAACAGTGTGAGAGGCATCCAGTTCTGCACGGTAACCTCAGTTAACTGACCCTGTGATATTTTTTGTCTAGTTCAAAATTTGTCTAGTTATAAAAATTAGTTGCATAATTAATTAACCGTAAAAACTGATTTCTATTTCTAGCTACATTATATCTGATAGCTCAGTGATTTTGGGCGCTTTTGTTCTATTAATAACTGTTCTTCTTTCAGGACCTGGTTTCTCTGTTTAACTTTCACAACTATGATAATCTGAGACACTTTGCTAAGAAACTGGATCCTCGCAGAGAAGGAGGAGACCAGAGGGTGAGTCCCATAAACATGTTCCTTCCTTCATCAGCTTCCAAACATCCTTCTAAGCTGGTTCAGTAAACATACTGTATTACCCTGAATACATGTCTTGTTGTGGTTTATTTTTAGTCTGAGGGGCAGTAAAATATTTATCAGTCAGTCTGCGTCACTTCCTCTCTGTGTGTGATGCTGAATCCACAGCACCATCTGCAGGAAAATTACCAAATCAGCCTCCTTCCGTATTTCCCAAACTGTATGGCTCTCCTGCAGTTTGTAATAATAATAACTTGTTTGTAGGACATATTTTCAAATATATTTTTCATAGGAATTCTCACTGATAAATGCTCTTGGAAAAACTCATAAGTTGTCGTATTTCAGGTAAAGTCAGTGATCAATCTGCTGTTTGCTGCTTACACAGGAGACGTCTCAGCTCTGAGGAGGTAAACAAGCTCTTTACTCAGTGTGTTGTTTTTTTTCTGAAGGTTAAAATATTCAGATTCTACGTCACTAAAATAACATCACCTGCGATGTTTTTTCCATCTGATAGTTTTGACTTCTTTGCTTTTGGTTGATTTAAAGAAAGCTTTTTTTAATATATATAATTTCTGAGTTTTTAATGTTTTACCTTTATATGTCCAGGTTTGCATTGTCCTCTATGGACATGGAACAGAGGGACTATGACTCCAGGACAGCGCTGCATGTGGCAGCTGCTGAAGGTGAATCACAGAGGAGATTATTATTCATACGTTAATGAGTCAGTTTAATCTGTTTGTGTTTCTGTTAGTGGAGCTGATGTGATGTGTGTGTGTGTGTGTGTGTGTGTTTCAGGACATGCTGAGGTGGTCCGCTTCCTACTGGAGGCCTGCAAAGTGAACCCAGTTCCCAAAGACAGGTAATACCTAAATACCAAACCTAAATAGAAATTGTATTACAGTACTGAAACTGTACTGGAAAGAAGTCTTAGCTGTCTATCAGCTGCTGTTAGATGCACTATATTCAGTCAGTACAATGTGTCAGTTATTAAAACAAAAACAAAACAAAAACTGAGGGATGACCTGAAATGTTGATTTTGAGAATCATTACACCCCTAATAACTTTCCCCTGTGTTTTGCTGCAGGTGGGGGAACACCCCGATGGATGAGGCTGTCCATTTCGGCCACCACGACGTGGTGACCATCCTCCGTGATTACCACAACCAGTACAGCCCTCAGGACACCCAGGACAGCACGGTGCACAAGGAGAACGCGGAGAAGAACCTGGACGGTATGCTCTGATGGAATGAAAGCAGGCAGGATGAAAAAGATGGATGGCAGGGGGAAAAGCAAATCACTCCTCATCTTAAATCTAGATCAGATCCTCATAACACACAATAAACATACAATAAAACTGTACAGTTAAAAGGTCCCAATAGAAACAAACCTAAATAAGTAATCACTTAGAGTAGCGGGCCATTCCTCCAGTGTAAAACCTCATCATGTTAATACAATTATAGGTGTTGTTGGGTTCTGTATTATATTACTTTACGTACTCTAAGTGGGGACACAGAGTATTTTTATCTCTCCTTCTGTAACCAGCCACCAGGTGAATGCTGGGTAAATTCAGCTGAGGCTGGTAACGAATCCTTATGTTACACTTGGTTTTATTCTGAAAAGCTTCAACAGGAAGCAGTACATGTTACAGAAGGTTAAAAACCTTTCTCTATTCATCATCACAACATGATGGAATGTATCTTCCTCCTATATATTTTGGTGTGTTTGTGTGCGTGTGTGTGTGTGATATTTATTTATCTATTTAAGATAAACTGTACATTGATTTAGTGTGTGTGTATATTCCTAAGAAGCAGATAAATTAGTGTAAATACGTGCAGGTGTACACTTGTAGTTGTGTAGTCAGTCAGCTCTCACTGAAACAAAGAAGTTCTCGTATGGTGGATTCAGCTCTGATCAGGACATTTGAGCATCTGGAATCAGTATTTAATTTTTTACTCAAACATTCAGATCTGTTTTTTAATTGTGTTACCATTTTAAACGGTTAAATATTCAACCATTAAATTTGAATACGACTTTTTTTTTTTCCCGCAAACTGGACTTTTTGTTTTTCTGCTGTTTTATTTGGTGTTTATTTAATTTGTAACATAAGGAAATAACGTTAGCAAGCAGGCCAAAGTTTAGGTTGTTTGTTGTCTCCTACAGTACATATCAGATATGACACTGCCAGCACTGACAGCAGCTTCCTACTGCACTCAAACACTGAACTCTTGAGTTACTGTAAAAATCCACCAACAATGGAAGACATTTCTTTTATGCAGTAGATGCACTGTATGTTTCCGTGTGACATTGAAGACAAACTCAAAAAACTAAAATTTAAAATCTGCTAGAGATCCTAAAGTTTCAAAACATGATAAATATATGAAGATGTGACTTATTATGTGGATGTTACTGTCCTATTCTGTGAAGTGAGATTTTAAAAACCTTAAAACTAGTAAATACAAGTTAAGGGGAAAATTGGAGGTCAAACCACAGTGGTGTGTGATCAGAAATCTACTTGAATTTGTAAATTAGCCAATCAGGACTGGACTTAAACAGTATTCATTTAATGTTTGGTTGGTTTTGGTTGTGAAATGTCTGAAATATCTTACCCATGAGCCTCAGCATGTGGCTATGGAAAAGGCTGCTAAAAGGGCCCTGGATTATTGTGAAAACTACTGTAATATATCGAGTTTTACAAATCTCAAACACGCAGTAAGCTGCTCTCTGATTGGTTCTTTATTTCTGAAGTTATGTCCACAGCTAAACGGTTCTGCAGGTCAATAAAAAAAATTACACATTACTGCCATTTAAATGTAATTGAATAGTTTTTCTGAACTGTAAAATGAAGGTTTTTTTGTATAGAGAATGTGTTGACTCGGTAATGTATCACAGATGAGATGGTTTGTATGTAAACACTTGCTCCTGCAGAGGACTCAGGAAGGTTCGGTCAGATTTTAAACACAAAAAACTGGATGAGCTTTATAATGCAAATGCATTGTTTATTTTATCTGTAATGTGCAAAATGATCTGTCATACTTGAAAAGTTGTGCAGTTTTTTGTTTGTAGTGTGTGGGAAGTTTGAACGTTGCTTATAGAGACAAACTGAACCAGGCAATCAACACATCTGCGATATTAACAATCTGCAAACACAAAAATTCCTCAGGTTTGGGATTTGTTCATTAAAATACTTGATTTAAATTTTTAAAAATACATATCAAAAGAAGCACAAACCTGCAGCTGAAAACTGCTATATAATAAACCCAATTAGCAATAGAAATAAAGTGATTGTACTTTACAGTCAGCAATAGATTTGACTTTTCCTTTGAACAGATCCCACACCTGCAGTTCCACTCACTACAGCTGTCGTCGGTGAATTTAAGTGATTTCTGTTTGTCTGTGCAGCTGCGACTTAAGTATTCTGAATGTAATGTGTTTGGTGTTGTCCTGTTTCTTCGTCATGAAGTCCAGATACTTATTCACAGATCAAACATTTAATAAAAGGTAGAAGAAACTGGATGCCTGTGTTGGGGAATGTTATTGTGTTCTTAAGGTTGCAGCGCACAATTAAGAAGTTTCTGTCGTCAAGCAAAGTGAGTGCTACAACATCGTCGCAATCATTTTGTAAGTATTGCATTGTATGGAAAGCCAAAGAGGTCATAAGGTAAATTTTAAAACATTTGTTTCTGGAGGACCTATGAACAGAATCTGTGTCTAATCAGTGTCTAGAATATTATTTAAATTATCCAAATATGATCTGCTCAGTGTTTCCTCTACAGATGAATCTAGAAAACACATGGAGGTGATGGGCATGATCTGAGTGGATATATTTGATGGTGAACATAAAAACTCATTCCCTTCAAAATAAAACATTTCCTGTCATGGTTTAGACAGAGCCCCCCAGCCTCACAGCCTCACCTCCTGTCCATGCTCTAGTCTCCTTTCCTGTCTCTGTCTGATCTGCCTCCAAGAACTCAGTTCTTTGTTTATTCAAGCTTTGCTCATGCTCCTTGTCAAAAGACTTTTTTGCTAAGGATACAGTAACTCCCTCTGAATTATTTTCAGAGACCCTGTGTCCCTGTGTGCTGGATTTAAGTCCAGAGGTCCAGAGATCATAGGAAGAACCTGAGCAAGTGTTTAACAGATGTTCACCAGTTTAGAAACAAAGTTTAAAACAAAAGAATGAAGAAGAAGAAGTCTTAACAGAACAACAGAAGACACCGTCTTCAGGCTACAGGTTGTTCGGTGGATTTGGAAGAACAGTCTGATAATATTGAAAAATACAACAAGTAAGCAGGAATGGTATTTTAAATGTAATTTTACTCACGTTCAAATGTTATTACGTGCTTAATCAAGCACGTAACTAGTGTAAGCTGCTAAGATCAGCAAGCCTGGCTACCAACAACACATCACAAATTGGTCAGGATCATTCACGTCACCGATGTGATATATCATCAGCAAACCAGCAGAGTCTATTGTGTGTGGTTTATTGCTGTCTCTGTACGCAGTGTAGTAGAGTCTCCTACTGTCCGGTCCAATTTTCTAGTAAAAAGGTAGACAGCCTAGTGTCTGTGTCTCTCTTCTACTTAAACACGTCTTCAGATTCACTTATTAAATCAATTTATTTCAAGTTTAAATAAGTGATTCTGTTTTTTTTCTTCCTTCATATCAACATCTTATGAAGATTGTGGGAAGCTATGAATTTAATGTCTATATGAAGATGTAATAATGTACGTTGAATAGCTTGTGAATAAACGCCTTGCTTCAAAATAAATAAATAAATACGTGATTCTGTGTAAAATTCTGATGGCGACTTATTTTGACTGTCTTTTCCCAATAAAAACTTCACAATGAATGTCAGTGCTTTAGCTCCTTTTATAATTACATGTTCATATGGTGTAATAACGTCCACGTGATGAGACGCACGTAATGCATGTGAAGTGCATTATTACCGGAGTCTTGTTAAATGTTACTACATGCTTAATTATACACTGTTATAAATGAGTTATAATCTTGTTATTACATGTCTTTATTACATGTGTAATGAGATGCGAAAATTTGGCATGCTAAAATGAATATTTTTGCATCTCATTACGCTTATAAATGTCTTAATACACTGTCATAAATGTGTTATAATACGCTTATAAATGTCTTAATACACTGTCATAAATGTGTTATAATCTTGTTATTACATGTGTGTAATGAGATGCGAAACATGGCTAAAATAAATTTTTTCGCATCTCATTACACGTGTTATTACACCATTATAAATGCGTTACTACGTTTTTTTACACTATTATTACACTGTTATAAATGTGTTATTACGTGTGTAATGAAATGGAATAAATCAGCATACTAAATATGCATATTTTTTGCATCTCATTACACACGTTACTACACTGTTATAAACATGTTATTACACTTGTGTTATGAGATGCAAAAAATTTAATCCCAAAATGTGTTATTACATGCGTGCAATTAATTTGCATCTCGTTACATGTGTTTTAAACACGTTATTGCAGCTCTAAACCTGTTAACACACGTTTATTGAGATTTGTGTAACGCACAACATTATCACACAGTCAAAAGAATGAAGAAGACATTTAATTTCTCCAAAACGAATGAACAGATTTCTTAAAAAGTATACTTTTTAGTCAAGCTGGCTTAACACTGAACTGTTAGATGAAAACAAACAATGACAGTTTCTTAAATAAAGCTCAGGTTGATTGCTGTATGTAACCTCAGCACCTACAGTTTGTGTAACACATTTTCCAGAAACATTTTATTACAGATTCCTGACACTGTGTGTTTTCATAGTACATCTGCTACAATTTTCAGCTGCTATAGCTAAGGTGCATGCAGAATCACATTCTAAATTTTCACTGATTTATATGGAGTTCACATTTTATAAAACATGTATGTACACAAATAAAGTGACAGGACACACCTTCAGCATTACCTTAACAGTAGGTCACTTTGTTTTTTGGAAAATAGAGAAATGGAAAAAGAAATATTATAACACATTGGCTTATTTGGGACAATATAAACAAAGTAAAATCATTACGGGAGTGCTAAAAGATTAAAACCTGATGTAATGTTGGCGCGTCTATATACCACAGTATTTATAGTGAGAGTATCTCGTGATTTCATCATAGTTGAATTGCTGCCTGGAATGATAAGTACAAGATAATCTGAGAAGTGGACGAGGTGAAGGCACTTCTTCGTCTTTAGTTCTGGTCAGGAAAATCTGAATTCATCTGCAATGAAAAAAAGAGAGAAAGAGAGTGTATAAAAACATTTGGGAGTCTGTGGTGACAGGGGGGCTGGGAACTGTTGTAGTGTTTTAGGAGTGATGTTAAACATCAGAACCTGCTGAAACGCACTTTAAAGCCCACTCAACTAAAAATAAAAAAAGATTTGTTTACTTGAATGAAATGCTGGAGCTTCAGGAGGAGGCTATGTGGACCAATGAGATGCTGATCCTCCTCCCCAGTC
>OMLM01014435.1:97261-109699 GCA_900302695.1 Helostoma temminkii
AAAGTAAAAAAAGAAAAAGAAAAAAAAAAAAAAAAAAAAAAAAAAAAAAAAATCACACTATGTGTGCTAAATTCATGCATTTTGCATTTTTCTCCTGTATTTTGCACACTCAGGCAAAGACACTTTGCATATTTATAAAAGGCCAGAAATCCACAGCGTGCTCCATTTTGCTCAGCTAAAAGACGCGGTCCTCAGTAGGCACACTTGTGGGGGTGTGGAGAATGCACAGAAAGTACTGAAACAGCATTACTGCAGAAAAATGTCACTTCATTGCGGCTTCACAGCACCAATGTGCCGTGGGGGGTCAGTGTGGACCCACCTTTAAGCTAGTGTCAGAGGCACATCAGAGGTGAGGTTAGTTCACCTCACTGCCTGTGCGAAACAGCCAAAAGGCTTTTGATTTGGGGATGTTTCTCCTGTGAAACAGTATTTACGAAATGATTTGGACTATTCTCATAAACTGTGTTCAGTATGGAGACTGGTGACTCGCAGAGCACCGCTACAACACGCAGGATGTTGGAGAGTATTATTACATTTAACCAGACCTCAGTCTGACTCCAGCTCTAACTCCGTCCATTAATTCCTTCCTACTCTAGAGCTGCAGGTCACAGCGATCTGAGTAGCGTTTCTCACATACACGTTGCTGCAACTGAATCTGTGACCATGATAGTTTATGCTGACGCTGATACACACCAACTGTGTGTGAGCCAATAAGGCAGCATGGCTGTGTAAAAAGGGCTGCTATTAACTTCACCTATGCTCATGGAGCTGGGGTTACAATACATAACCATCACTGCCTTTTGCTTCTTTTAAAATCTTTGCTCGGGAGCAGGCAGGGTTCATTTCTAGATTGTAGCAAAGGAATTAAAACCCAATCTCAACAGAAGTTCTGCTTTTAGTAGACTGTGGTCAATTATACACTGGTACGACTTGTGACACCTCGTCCTGTCTAATTTTCACTTTGTTAAGCAGTGCAAAAGGATGTTCTAGCTGTGAGTGTTTCACAAAAATAATTACAATATTTATTAACACACAAGAATGTTTTCAAAGTGGACTAGAAATAGCTCTTTACAAGTTTGCCAAAAAGTGTTTCTCAAAAGAATAAACTATAAAAAGTTGTAAAAAAAAAAAAAAAAAGAAAGATCTTTTTTTACTTTTTACCTCTGTGCTCTTCGCATTGGCCAGGATCTTCTGCTCCTCCTTCAGGTTTCTGGAAATAATCATGGCCATGTGGACAGGATCTTCCTGGAACCGATCCTGTAAAAACAATAACTATGTTTAATGTTTTAAAGTAGTGCGAAAATTGTAAAATACCACTGCAAAATCTGGACCATCTCAATCCAAAGCTCTGGGCTGTGACCTGCAGGTTCCTCTTGATCTTCCGGATGTTGTGCTGCAGCAGGAAGTTGTTCTCGAGAGCGAAGCGGCTGTGTTGGTCGTCCAGCTGAGCCAGGAGGTCATGAAACCGAACGGTGGCCAGTGAGTCCTGCATCGCCACCGTGTCCCTGCAGAGGATTATTTTATTGGTTGACAAAGAATATAAAAGACATAAAGAGCAAGTTGTTGCACGTGTCTGGGTCTTCTTACCAGTCGATGCTCTCAATCCACTTGCTCAGGTACTGTCGGATGTCCATGGGGAAGGAGTCATCGTACAGCTGGTCCACCTGCTCCAGGTACTTGCAGTCCAGCATCTGAAGCTGGCACCACTGCGCCATCTTCAAGACGAGAACAAATGCAGCTATGTGAAGATTAGCTTTTAGGTTCATTCAGGTAAAGGAATCTGCTTTATTTGGTCATTTTCTGAGCTTTATATAACTTATTCCTAAAACCATGTATTTAATGCAATTATTTGAAAATCGGTCTTGTGTACGCTCCTTCCATGAATGTTTCTTGCAAACATTTAGCATTTTACTCTATGAACAGAGTAAAATGGTCCGAATCAAGTTCCTCTTTGCACTCACTACTCCAAAGCAGCTCCTTGCCTACTATACATGTATTATGAAATCAAAAGTGCTGACTCAATAATCACTATTGGAGATGTTCCTGTTTCTGCCTAAACCGTTTCTGCAAAACGAAAAATGGTTAAATTAAAACCAAAATAAAATTCTAAAACTAAAAGGAGGTCTTCAGTTCGTAAGAATGAAGGTTTATTTAGGTTGAAATAAAGCTAGAAATTAAAGGAGCTTTAAGATGCATTCACTGTCATCAGGTAAGTCCAACACCCGAGTAAAAACTTGTGTGCAAATGTTTAAGATCTTTAGATGGAAAATCCACAAAGAAAGACACATAATAAACAAACTGCATAAACTGCTAAATTAAACTGAAACTTAAGCTGAAGGTGTTAACGTCGAAGGATGCCTCTGTAGGTTTCATTTTCCCCACAGGTACACATTTGCCTCCAGCATCCTCATTCTTTAACCATCCTTCCCCTGCTTGGGTGCTCAGGTCACCATGGGCAGCCTTGCTAGAACCAAACTCCGTTGAGAAAAAATATGTTTTTAAGAGTTGCTTGTATTTAGCAATAAACACCTTTTGAATATAACACAAACTAACACCTTATCTGAATAAGGATGTTCCACTGGTGAATTCGGTCTAAGTATAATTTGTCTGGTCTTAGATATACACCAGAAGTTTACGTGTAACAGAAGATGGAGGTTGGAAAATATACGTTTTAATTCAGAGCAGAAACGGTGGGCGGTAACAGATGCCGTAAACCGATGTAAAAAGTTGATAACTGTTGATGGTAAAATACAAAGCTGACGACATAGAAAAGTATACAATGCTTCACTGTTACACTACAATGTTTTTGTTCGAGGTAAACGACTGGGAAAGACCAAGCTGAACTGTTTAGTGTTGTTGGCTAACTGGAAAACAAATAATCGAATTTGGGCTAAATAATCACAGCCTGAGGTAGTAAGTCGTTTGAACTTACCTTTTATTCTGAGGAAACGTGTAAAGTATGTGGCAGAAATGCAGTTTTGCGTCTAAAGGGGATGCTCCAAAACTGTTAAACGAATGTGCCGAGCAGCTTCTCGTCCTATTTTTGACAGACTAGTGTATCTCACTTTACGGAAAGAAGCATCCGCCTATCAGCGCTTAGGATTTAGAACAGTGCCCGCCCTTTTGCTCGTTATAGCCAATCAAAGTAAAGAAAAAGCGGCTGTTCCCTCAGTTAACACTGCCCCCCTTCATTACAGTAATACACAAGGTTGTTAAGATTAAATTTAACCAGTATGAGTACAGAACAAGAATACGAGCCCGATGAGTTTATAAGAGAGTGTTACCGTGTCAAACTACATATAAAACTACATTTTGAATCAATAAAGGCAATATTATGTATGATTCTAAAGGGTGGACAGTCAATAAAGAGAACAACCTACAGTGACCACGTGTTTTCAGAGAAAGAGAAAGTAACTAGGACAGGGACTGATCTGAAACTCCAAAATATATTCAAAAAGTATAGAAACTGTTTTATTATCCACTGGATAATAATAGTTCTAGTTTATATGACTTTAATATATGAATGTGTTTTGCTTAGCAATACATATATGAATAATGTAACTGTAAATCAGCTTGCAGTATATTGCTCTGTTATAACTGCACAGGTATAAGTAATCATCTCTCTCTCTCTCTCCACACATACTTCAACTTATAAGGCATTTACAGTACATTTATTATTATTAATATCAAAAGTAATAATACATAAGGAACAGCCCCTAACTCGGATTTCATCCTCACTTCTGGCAGCTGCTGTGTCCTAAAACACATCTCAAATATTACAATATGATTCACGAAAAAAAACATTGTGACTGTGTCACTTGGTGATTATGATCAGATTTCTCCCAATCAAACAAACTAATCAGGTTAATACATATGGAAATAATAAATTTTGTACACTACAACAAATAAGTGCAACAATTACACAACTACAACAGGAAATGCTGCTCAATGCAGGACCCACTTGTAACTGCGTATTTCTACAGTATGGTATTAGTACTTAGCCATGATTGGTTTCAGTAACATACTGTAAAAAACTCCCACTACTACTAGCACCTAATATGCAAGGTCACATAATACTGTAGTTGTATCTTAATGCAGGTAATTAATTTCACATAATAATACTTTTCTTCTGCAGAAATGCAAACATTTTGTCGGATTGTCCCTCAATGCACCATCCCATCTTCGCTTCACTGACAGCATGAGTAGTTTACAATTACTGTGCAAACCCAGCTTCATTTCTTGGGTGTCATTTTAAAATCAGTAAACAGTAAATTTATCAGTTTTACATCATTATTAGTAACTTGTTTCCATTGAAAAACAAAAAAAATCAACAGCCATTTTTAAATTTTACAATTTTTACACTTTTAAACAAATATGCACAGAATATCCTGTCATCATATTGCAACGATGTGAGCTAAAAAACCAAAGAAAAGAAAAGAAAAAAATAACTCTTTAAAAAGCTGACTCAGCTCCACTACAGACTCACAAATGTGAATTTGTGTCGCTTATGGATGTTTTGCTCCAACAGGAAAACAAAGACTTTTGGGTCAGAAGCCCCCGTGAAGCCCAACAACAGTCAGGACATCTGCACTCAGCTTCAAATCATGAAGAAACCTCCCTCTGCGATCACATTTTCTACCCTTACATAGATGCTAATCTTCCCTGGGAATAGTGGAATGTAAATAAGTACTGTGCTGCAAATTTGTCATAATTTTTATTTGTGCTACTTATGATGTATGTATGAGCCCCAGAAAGTGTAACCCACTGATCTTTTTACTAATAAAAATACCTAATTACACTTCTACAAGAATATCACAGACCTTATGAGTTGATGTCAAATGCACGGTGTGTCTTTGCTACAGTCTACCTCACTACAGGAATAGGCTGTAACCCAAGATGGAGTAAGTTGTAATTATTATATAAAAGAGTCCACACCATACAATATGCTTCAAAAAGAGGTTTATTGAAATGAAAGGACACTCAAATATCCACTCCTACTCTGGCCTCTGGTTCTAACCTGCCGTATTCTTAGCTAGGTAGCTGTATAAGTATAACGGTTTGAAATCACCAAATAAAAATGAACATTTAGCCACAAAAATGATTTAATTTCATATAAGTTACATTTTTATCTGTATTTTTGTTTTTTATATGTAATAAGCACAAAACTAAATTGTCTTTGTAGAAATGTTTTTCTACATGACTCAATCACAACTATATCTTTTCCTTGGTCGGTGGAACTGGTAGCGTTAGAAATCACCCCTATACAAGGACCTTATGAAGTACTGTATAATATTATTAACAATTAAACTACAATCAAACATGCAGAGCTGAAATGATTAGTAGATTCATCTGTAAAAAATGAATTGGCAGGATTACTGAAACAACTTACTCTTTAAAAAAAAAAAAACTTTCCACCTTTCCAGTTTGAGGATTTGCTGCTTTTCGTTCAAGCAGATGCATTTCAACTTTTAGGGTTAGTGACCTGTGTTTGCTTACAGGGAAACCTCACAGGGGACAGCAGATGCTTGAGTGGGTTTGCATTCAGTAACACTTGATTTACGGTGGCTGCCAACTCAGCATTTGCCATGATGCCATGATTATTTATGGTCACTCTTATACATATCACAATATCAAAATAAAATCAAAACGTCTTTTTCAAAAGAAGCGTTTCTTCCTCTCCGTGTATGCGACGCTCTTGAGAACTGGTCACAGCGAGGAGTTTGCAAACAAGCCTTGGGACAGGGAGACTCAGAGTCACTCAGTTCATGTTTTTCAAAATAAAGGCGCACATGAAAGACGCCCTGCAGGGTTTTGCCCTGGTCAAGGCTCAAATCAGGACACGTTTTCATAAGAGAGGAGGACGGGAAGCAGCAGGACTCTATCCATCTACAGCATTTATCAATGATAGATAAATGATAGATTAATGGTGGATGAGTCTTTTATATTTTATGTTAACGCAGATAACTAACTTTAGTATTTGTATTGGAAATCAGCAAAATTATTTCCCCTGTTTACTTGTTTAACCAAGACATAATTATATAGATATTTTATTATTTATTCCTTTTTTCATTATTCATTATTCTATTGTGTGGTTTGTTTGTATGTTGGATACACTATCACCCCCAGTGTTCAGGTGCTTAATTTCATCTTTCTTCACTTCTGACAATATGCAGAACCAATGACACCCAGGAGTGCAAGATGGCCAAGCTTGTGCTTCAAGCGTTCAGTGTACACCTGAAACACTAAAACAATAACTTCAAGCAGCTATAATTTATCAATTTGATGATAGCACCAGATCAAACGACAACAGGAGCTCAGTTCTCAGAAATATTTTTGGCTAGAAATCTGTTATTGCAAGCTTAAATGCTTTTCGTTGACAATGCTGTTACATTCATTTTTTCAACATTTTGCTGTTACAGTATCTCTTTCACTTTTACAACATATAGTTGGTCCCTCAGATAAATCTCTGTTGTCCTATATTACTTTTTTGGTTTACATCTGTTTTTTGTGTTTGAAAAAAGCACAAAATATAAAACTAGAGAACATCTTTTGGAATCCCCGAAGAACTCCTTGCATCTCCTTCATAGATGGGATGTTAGTCTTTTCAAACAATTGCTTCTAAAGTTGGAATTTTTTGCATCATTTAAAAGGTGTGCTGGAGACAGAGCTTCTATAATTAAGCCTACGGATGCATGGTTTCCTCAGGAGCAGCCACAGTGGTCAACCACCATGGACGGGATCTTTCCGTAGATTATCTGCTCCTTACGGTTGAAGTAGAGCATGTTGATGGGTGACATCTTAGTGGGGGTGCAGCAAGGCCCAGCCGTGCCCCGTGGGTTTGCCTTGTTCACCAGGTGTGCGTGCGGGTATTGCTGCAGGTGTGTGAACTTGCACTCTCCTGAGCAGTAGTTCGCTCGGTAACGTTTGGGCGCAATGATCCAGTCCCAGCCAAACTCCTCAAAGTCGACGGTCAGCGGGTAGCGGCAGCAGCGCGTTTCTGCAGACTCCTCATCGCAGTTGAGGCCTGAGTCACGGCGAGATCTCTTGGGGTTGTCAAGTATCTTTACCTCGATGAACGGTTGCTGGAAGGAAACATTAAAAATTACTGACCGAACAACAGGCAAGGCACCTGCAGTGAAAACTGTTTGGTGTCCCTTAGTATAAAGCATAATTTATATAATTTAACTGACATCATAGGGTAGAATTTCCTTTGTGGTTTTGACAATGTGCAACCTGCTGTGTGCAGAGACAAACTCATAACAAGCAAGTAATAGCTGCAGTAGTTTATGTCAATGTTCTGATCAGCTGCCTGGACCGAGTTGGTGACCTATAGAGTTACAGAAACGTCAATCTTCTAATGAGGAAATGGTCAAAAGCCCCAGAACAAACAATTAACACTGAGTTGGATTCTATCGATTCACCTACTGTTGGATTTGGTCAAGTTTGTTGGGTGGAGTTTTAAATATGTCAGATCGGAGAAATAGTGCATATTTCCCTGTCCTCCTGTAAAATACGACTTTATGAAAAAATGACCAATACTTATTTATTACTGTTTGATTACGCGTAGTAATCAAACTCCACTCAACTTTGCTCGGCTATCAACTGTTTCCACCCTCATAATACCCCGTAAGTTTCTCAGGGGGAGGTTGAAATGAATGGGTGTCACACCAAAGCACCAGTCACTGTTATTGTAACATGTCTGGTCATGGAAAGATAAGGAAGCAACCATGGTTATGTGGTGCCTAAACCTAACTCAGATGTTTTTATGCCTAATCCTGCCCAAATCCCTTTGTTTGTATAATTGTTGTCCTGTAATACTGTACTGTTTAGGGAGAAAAGTATTACACCAACTATCAGAAACATAATGGTGCTGCCATTTGAGTGCCTGACACAAAAAGTGGCGCAATTTTGACCAAAGCTTTGACCCAAGCACTCATGTGGGTCAAGAAGTCAAAACCATACATCCATGTTCAAAACCTTGGCCCCATTAGAAAATTTCAGCACATGCTGCAGCATAAAGTGAGAAAAAAATATGTAACTTTTTACCTATCTACAGACATGTTGACATTTTCCTTTTACTAATTTCGTTCAAGCTTTAATTAAACAGTACATTTTCATAACATACATCGGTTTTAGTGGCGTCACTGTTGTGGACTCACCAATCCTTCCTCTCCGGGCTCTGCTGAGGTCACAGCCAGGTCTTCTCCTTTGGAGTCGTATGCATTGATTTCAATCCCATAGTTAGTCTCTGGTTGACGGAGCCAAGCCTGCAGCAGAGACTTGATGTCGATGCTCTGCCAGGAGCTGGTACCGGCGTCTGTGTCGATCTTCAGGGAACGGACTCTGACCTGGGTGTTGTTTCCTTCCTTTCCAGGTTTGAGGCGAGAGATCTGCAGGAAGACAGTGGTGACTGTGTCGGACGGCCGAAGGTGAACCCACAGTTGAGCGCTCAGGATGTTTTTGGGTTGGATTTTTGGACTGAGGCTGAATAGACAACAGGAGGACAACTCATCCTGGCTGATCTGATTAGCTGGAAGAAAAAACTAAATCAGTCAAAAACTCCTACAAACCTGAATGACAAGCATGAAATTCGCTGTAGATGTTTATAATCCCTAAAGGAATTATTTTTGTAGCCCATCTTTTAAATAGCACCATCACTAGGACACTCTTTCTTATTGAATCTTAAAAACCATAGTAAATATATCAGGAATATAATTGTGTGGCAAATTACAGAACATTTTATTCCCTGAACCTGACAATATTTCATATTGTCAGGTTCAGGGGTCATTGTAGGTTTTTGCAGTTGTGATGCTTTTTCTTGTTACTGAAGCACTCACTTTCATACACATTTATAATAGCATGAACTTAGATTGAGGCAGACCCCATAAAATCACTGTGTTAGTTTTTAACTCTTACCGGCTTTACCCCACTTATCTGATTTTAGATACCAGCAGATCTCCAGAAATTTGATGGTGTCAGTATTTGTGGATTAAAGCTAAACAGATATGCCCTACATTTGTAAACTGACTTTTTTGTTTGGCACTTAAGTCTACATGGCTGTCTGTGCCTATCTGTCTCCTGTTTTCTATGTAGCTGGTTGGAAACACACTTTACGCACAGGATTTACGCACGGACTTTGCTTTTTACGCACGATGTTTAGAAGAATGCATTAAACAAAACATGACATGTTTTTTTTTCTTTTTTACGATTTACTTACGTTTGGTGGCCATAGTGATGATGGTCTCCGTCGTAGCGTGATCCTCGTCCTCCACCCGCGGGTCGTACTGGTCCAGGAGCTGCGTCAGAGGAGGCGCCTTAGGGAGCAGTTGACGGATCATGTCCCGACTGATGTTGGGCGCCTGTTCCAGCCTCAGGATGCTGAGGATCTGGGATTTGATGTTGTGGAGCCTCATCTGCTTGCTGTGCTCCCGGAAGTCGCAGGCTGAACACTGCTCTCCGCTTTCCGCCAACAGCTTGGAGGTCTGGTTCATCTCCATGGAAAACACCGCAGAGAAGAAGACGGTCAGACAGAGCATGTGCAGCATCCTGGGGCGAAGAAGAGGTCGGTGCAGTGACACGGTCTGATATGAGTCTGTCCACGGGTCTCAGCAATTTATGATTGGCTCACAGGGAGATTTTTTTTAATCAGAGAGGAGATTTAAAGAGGTAGTAAATGTTTACGATGTATGTGTGTGAGTAAAGTGTGTGTTCGTATTAATAAGGAACATGTCATCTAGTGCAACAATGTGGGTCTCTAATGTTTAATAGTTTCTGTACAAGAAATACATAAATAAATAAATCGTTGGTAGAAAAAGCTCCTTGCTAATTTTGGTACTTTAAATAAAATTTAGAATATCACCAGACATGTTGTCCTTTAACCCTTTAAAGCTTTAACACTTACTTCATGTAACCACTTGATGTCACCAGTGTTTAATTTTCATCTGTTTTTTTTTTGTTCATACACAAGACCTCCAGGGTTTGAAACCAGTTCTTGAATAGTTTATTGTAGATTGCTACAGCGATGTTTGTTGTTGGAGAATTCAGCAGTTTTGGTCATGTACAATAAACACCCACCTAAAATACACAAAGAGTATTTGGAACAAGCCTTGTGCAGTTGAGTAAAGTGCAGATGTGTTGAAGTCTTTCAGTCATACGTGACAAGATGTAGCTTCTTCTGCATGTCAGAGAGAAAATTATAGGTGTCGAACACCCGTTCAGCAGGTCATTTGACATGTTTTCTGCAGAAGTTTCTGCCTGTGAAAACATAATCACAAATGACATCAGTGTTCCATGTCTGATTTGGCAGAAGCACAAAAAAAACACACAGTATTTGCACGAATTTTCTGAATGCACATTTGCAAATAACATTTCAGTAAATGACTTACTTGTTAAACTGTATTTTTACAGTGTGATATTAGCAGTTATTTCATGTTCACACATTAGAGTTTAGTCACTCTCAATCTTTATTGTTGTTTACCTGCTTTATTGAAAACTGGTAGTGTTAGTTTTTTTCTGCGTGTCAGTTGTGTTTTAATAAGACAAATCTTTCATCAGAGGGCTGAAGGAAAAAAAAAAACCCTACAGCATCTATGGAAAATCACCTTTCCTTTAGGCCTATACAATGCCTTGCAATAGTATTCACACCCCTTGAACTTTTCTACATTTTGTCACGTTACAACCACATACTTAAATGTATTTTATTGGGATTTTATGTGACAGACCAACACAAAGTATTGCATAATTGTGAAGTGGAACAAAAATGATACATGTATACAAAATGTTTTCAAATAGAAATCTGAAAAGTATGGCATGCATATGTATTCAGCCCACCGAAGCCAATACTTTGGTACCACCTTTCACTGCAATTACAGCTGCCAGTCTTTTGGGGTGTGTCTCTGCCAGCTTTGCTTATGGCAAACTGCAAACAGGACATGTTATTGCTTTCTTTTAACAGTGCTTCTTCTGGCCACACTTCCATAAAAGTCAGTTTAGTGGAGTGCACAGCTAATAGTTCTCCTGTGGACAGACAGTTCTATCTGAGCTGTGGGTCTCTGCAGCTCCTCCAGAGTTACCAAGGGCCTCTGATTAATGTTCACCTCACCCAGCCTGTAAGTTTATGTGGCTGGCCATGTCTTGGTAAGTTTGTAGTTGTGCCATACACTTTCCATTTTCAGATGATAGATTGAACAGTGCTCTGCATGTTCAAATGATGTTTTTTATTTTTAAAAAAATCTTGAACACTGCGTATCATTTCAGTTCTGCTTCACAATAATGATATACTTTGTGTTGGTCTATCACAAATACACTTAATACAATAAATTAAAGTCTGTGTTTGTAACATGACAAAATGTGGAAAAGTTTAACGGGTATGAAAATTTTGCAAGGTACTGTATTTGTTTGTTTGTTGTTAGTTTTGTAATTTGGTGGATAATTTAAATGGTTATTTATGGTTTTATACGTGCAGTTTACCAACTTCACACATTATTTTCAGATTCCATGTCAAGTCTTCTCTGCCTCAGAGGGAAAATAACCATGACGTCAGTATTTTGGAGTTTGGCCGCTGCTGTGTGTTTGTTTACATTCATCTCTTAGGAGTGTCCTTGCATATATAACCTGGGCACCTTTGATTTTTTAAAATTCTGTCTAAGATAATGGACAGACAGTGGATATAACCATTTGTTTTTCACAGTTTAACACGCAAACTATGGAAAATAAAAATATTTTTTAAAAGTGCTATGTTTTAATGTAAATCTGTGTTCCCATCTGCTCATGTTATTTCCCCTTCACATATTTTGGCTGTATATGTTTGCTACTGGCAGACAGTCTGACATTTCACATGACTCGTGACTAAACTAAATGGATCCTCCCTGCAGCCTGGAGCACAGGCGGCATCTTCACACCTGTCACTGTAACTCAGAACACCTTAACTGACACTGCAACTCCACCCAAAGGTGTTGGCTACAGGGTGGAGGATTTTTTTTTTGTTTTGCATGCGAAACAATCGGAAACGGGCAGAGAGAACAATTAGTCTGGCAGTTTCCACTTTTGTCCTACATAATTAGGACAATTAAAGTACCAGCACTTCAACCAAAGTAAAAACGTCTTTAATATTACTAAAAGTGTCCAGATATGTGAATGATCCCTGTTTATTGCACTTTAACTTTTGATATATTTTTGATTTATCTTTTGTTTAAGTCCTTAAGAGAGATTCTGAGACATGAACATGTGTTTAAATTATGAAAGCAAAGAACAAAAAAAGATAATTAAAGATTTTTAATGATCCAATTTTACAATTGACAATAGTTTTTAAGAATAAATCCAAATTAAAGTCTGATAAATGGTGCATTTAAGTGCACGGTAAAAATTTTTTTAAAATGTTTATCTTAAAGGTTAATGTAAAGAATGCATTCAGTGTCAGGTGGCGTTTCTGCTCGTCCA
>OMLM01014436.1:12436-53651 GCA_900302695.1 Helostoma temminkii
CCTGAAATCAGAATGTATTGTCTCATGTTTCCATTATTACTCCACAAGCTCTTGTTTGTCTGTTGAAATTGTAAAAAAAAAAAAATGTAACGATACATTACTAAAACTCCACTACTATGCAGCTTTGCTTATGAGAAGCAATACTGACTCAAAGTTTGAAAAGAGATATCATTTGTGCATAACCACAATCTAAGCATTCTAATTCTTAGATTCTTAGATCTTCTAAATTTGAAGTACCTATCCTACAGGTGAAATTTAGTAAGAGCAGGTATCTCTATACCACTCAAAGTTTTTGATTTATCAGCTATTTTATTGTTATTTATATCTCCCATTTTTAGATGAACTTATTTGGACCACGTATGGACATTGTTAACTCCTTAGTTGTGATTCCTGTGCATGTCACAGTTCAGAAATGTCTTTAGTTTTCAGATTGTAAAACATAACATAATTACACTGGACCTGGACAGTAGAATACATGTCTTCTTTTTCAGACTGTATAGTCATTTTAGTGTAGTGTGGAAGGCCTTTGTATAACTATTTTCCTTTTCATAATTTTAGTCATCCTACCTCACTTCCATCGTTCATTCTACATTTGGGTGCATAGATTCCATAAGGGCTGATTGTAATCATTTGTAGTGAAGAGAGAAGCAAACTGTGAACATTTTCACCCAACAACTCCATACTTCAGTTGTTGCATGTGAGTTTTACTCCATAACAATGTTTCTTTACAGGGTCCAGTAAAATTTTGTTTGAAACATTTAGTAAATGATTAGATGTGAGCTATTTTAAACAGTATTACAGTAGTTAACAGTAGTGATATTCAACCATTAAAACCATTACAGATGAAGTGGCAATATTAACTCTTGCATTCACTTCAAGCACTGGTAGATATCATTATTAAGTGTATGTTTCTTCAACTACCTGCCAATTTTTAAAGCAGCTTGTATTACCTTTGGTCTTCTATGTGTCATTGTATCATGCTGATGTCATTCTGATATTTAATTCAAAATGCTTGTTTTTGTTGTTGTCTTGTATTTGGTAAACTAAAATATCCGTCCGACACATTATGTATGTTACCATGGACTAATGCAACAACAGTCTTTTGTGATAAAGTCGCTTGACTTTGAATGTGAAGTGGGATTTTGACACTTACATTAATCTTTGTTTAAATCCCTTTATGACAGTTTTTTAGTTTGATTTAACTCAATTTATTTGTAGTTAATCTGGCTGATGTTGACATCCTCATATCTTTGTTTTACACATAGCTAGAAATTATGTATATCACTCTAACCTAAACGTAACTGTACCCCCTTAACTACAAATGTATCCATTTCACTCTATTTAAACAGCTTCTTATTATGTTGGTCTTTTTGCACTATTGAAACATTATTAAAAGCTTAGAAACATGTGGCTAGAGCCTGTGCCAGTACATTTTGTCATTAAAATGTGTGATATTTCAACAAATGTGTTTATATATTTTGTGAAACATGATGTTCCTCTCCTTTGCAAAGTAACCTGAGTATCCCATGGTGATGTCCCTCCTCCATGTGCTAAGAATAGACCAGCCAAGAAGGAGTACACTACTCCGAGGTCGCTTCTGAATGGACTGGATCTGTTGCAGTGCAAACAGGAATTCTAAAGTTATACTTACTAGCCTTTTATTCACCTTGCTCTTTCTATGCCGTGGTCTTAAGTTTGTGCTCACAACTACTTTGTGGTTCTCCCAGTTAAAAGACGTGACTGTGGGAAAAGGAGACAAGGCATTGGCATACAAGTGGCTGCAGAACTGGGGTGTCCTGTTTTTTTTTTTCCATTGTGAGATGGCTGAATTTCTTCATGAAGCTTGTTTTGCCTTACAAGGGGCATATACAGTGGTGTAATTGGAGCAGTGGTTGTGTGAGAGGTGCATAGCATTTTTAGACCTTCATCTGAAGCATCTGTATGATTTACCAATTTAAATGTTGAAATTGGATTAAACTTTGCTCCACCCTGTCAGTGAGATGGATCTTTTTAAGCAATACTTTATAATATTCCTTAAATGGATAAGTATGTGGGTGAAAAATTGTTTCATGAGAGTTTGGAGAGCTTTTCCAGGAGTCAATACCTGGATAGCATCCCCGGAAAGAAGATCATGCCAAGCAGACTTGGAGGAGTGGAAAACAAATGAGGCACTCCGCATATATCACCTTGGAGATGTAGGGGAGTCCATGGTTACAGTCCAGACTAGCACACATGCTTTTCATGTAAGTAAAAACAAAAACAAAAGGTTCATCAAATCTATACAAATACCAATTGAAACTGGGTTTAATAATTTTTAAGGTGGACCTCAGAAGACTTTCTGAGTGCAGCGAGTACTTTAGAGCTTTGTCCCAGTCTAGAATGAGAGAGACTTCAGAGAGCCTCATCCACCTGCACCATGTGTCCTCCTCCATCTTCTACAATCTCCTTGAGTTCTTCTTCTGTAATGAGTTTAAAGTCCCTCTGGAGGACTTGGGTACACACATACAGGTGTGCAAACAGATATATACAGTATGTTCCTCTAGGAAAGCTCATGTTTTCTTTGTTAAATATATCATTCTGTGATTCAGGTCAAAATCTCTTGCTCCGTCTTTCTGCAGGTTAGCAGTTATCTCATGGCTGAGGCCTTTCTCTGCAGGTGCTTGTCAGTCCTTGCTGATGAACTCAGGCCAGATAATTGTTTATCCTACCTGAATCTGGCTCAGGAGATCTGTTGTGCAGACCTGAAGATGACAGTATTGACGTACCTGAGCAGAAACATGATGGAACTGCCTCACCTAATCAGGTATACAATATCATAATTATAATCATATTTTCCATTTCCTTCAGTCAACTAATAACAACAAATCAACTAACAAATTTATATAGGGTATTTAATCTCTGTGGAGTCAATAAACTGTCCTTGAGGCCACACAGGGGTTGGTGTCCATATGTGACCTCAATTTGGAGCTACCAATTAGTCAGTTGGAGCTGAACCGCCTTTCTGATGAGAGTCAAAAATACTCACAAGTCCAGTTGCCACTGACAGCGGGTGACTATAAATCTCAAAACCTAAACATACAGTCAAGTGATTATGATCTTATTATGTAAACTGGATAGGAGGGAGGAGGTTAACTTACATGTACTGTCAACACAAAAGAGAACATAATATAACATGTACAGTAGATGTATGTAACAATTGTAACCAAGTAATCTACAGTTATAGTCCTACAGTACAGATTGTTATTGTATTAACAATGCCTTTATTTAGATTAGTATTACCCAACGATATCCAGTTTGTGTCAATACAGAAACACATTTTGCTCAATGTCAGCCTTTAATTAAAAAAAAAATCAAAGTCATACCACTCACATTTTTGTTTGTTAGTTTGTTTTGTCATATTGAGCATGGACATACCTGATGCAGGACTTTCACTACATCACTGGTCTTCCATCAGTTCCTCCATTGTTTGTTATATGTCAGTGTGCTGTGGTTCCTGTTTAAAGAACCAGGAAACATGCTTGAATTTGTAAAGCACAGATTTTAAAAATGCAGCACAAATAACAGGGTTAGACTTTGTACCCTAGGGTTATCATAACACGTTCTGTCAGTGTGACCTGGCATGTTACTTATAACATATTGACCATCTGTTTGTGCTTTCATGTCAGATCTTCTTCATTTGGGGTTCAATGGCATTAAAAGCTTTTTGAATTTGAAATCTTTGCTGAGTAAATCCTGGACACAAACTCATAGATTCAAATAATTCAGAACCTTCTAAAATAAAACAGGGCCCTAAACATCCCTACTACAAGAAAATATTAATTTATCTCCACTAAAAGTTGATAAATGTGGAACAATGCTGGTCATGAAGTTTAAAAATGAAAACTAAGGTAAATATGGCAGCTTTATTGACTTTAAAGTGCTAAGGCTGTAGGTGATTAGACTCATTATGAAGAGAGTCAGTTTATGTCCACACATTGTTACACTACAATATGCAACATTTGTGAATCAAACAATTGGTAGCATGAAACTTGAAGTCAGTCCAATCCACTCCAGACTCTTTTTTCAGGTAGTTGTCCTTGTTAAATTACAAAGAATAAGAATGACTCCAAAGTTACCAGTCAAGCTGAAACCTCTGACCTTCTCTGGTTGGTTAGAAACAAAAAACAAACAAACAAAAATGTAAATAGTTTTTCAACAGCAGACCAGCAACTGAGTTGAGTCTACACACATTACTGTGAAAAAGTATTTGCCACCTTTCTGATGTTTTATTTTTTTGCATATTTGTCACTTAAATGATTCACATCATCAAGCCAATTTTAATATTACACAAAGATAACTATAAGTAATGAAATTTGGTCCACTCTTCCTTGCAGAATAGTTTTGATTCATCCACATTGCAGGGTTTTTGAGCATAAATGGCCTGGTTAAGGTCATGACATAGCATCTGAATTGGATTCAAGTCCAGACTTTGACTAGGCCACTTCAAAACCTTTCTTTTTTTAATTATTATTTTTTTGAGCTATTCAGAGGTGGACTTGCTGGTGTGTTTTGGATCAATGACTTGCCTGCCCACATTGTTGTCCTCTTGGAGTAAATTTGATAGTCTGCTCCTGGGAAGGTTCACCAGTGTTCCAAGTTTTGTCCACTTGACATTTATTTTTCAGTGTACAAGGACTAAGTTTGCTACACATTTCTTTTTTGACATCAAAACTGATTAATAATTCAGGTGCCTGAACAATGAGGAGAAGGAGGAACTTGTCCACTTGAGGAAACAAGGAGACTGTCGTCTCTGCAGCCTTAGGAAGGAGAACCTGACTTCATGGAAAGACCCAGAAACTGAACGTGCCCGACACATCTTCACCCTGAAAGGGTCGGAGGACAGTGGAGAGTGGCACCCAGTTTCTGAGCTTCCTTTCAGGGCTGATAAGTGGTGTTTTACCACTGTCATCCTCTATAACTACTTGTACATCATAGGAGGCTATCGACAGCGTGTGAAGAGAGGCTGGGAGTTTAAAATGGCTTCCTTTAGGTACAATCCTTTCACCCATGCATGGGTCACCACAGCTCCTCTTATTAAGGTGAGACAGTGTTCTAGCTTGTAAATCAAGGTAATTTGTATGTCTTACCTAGAATAAAACTTATTTCCTTGTCTATTTCTGTCAATTGTATAACACTAATGAAAGCGGTCACCATCTGTTACGTCCACAGCACAGAAGGCACTTCAGTGCAGTGGCCTGTGAAGGCTCTATTTACGCCATGGGAGGCTGGTATTTGGACTCTCTGGTGACCCCGGACTCCAGCACAGCTCTCTATACAGCTACAGAATGCTATGATCCATGGGATGATACGTGGAGGTTTGTGTCACCTTTGTCAGTATAAACCAGCTGGTAGGGTAGGTTTTCTAGATGGTACTGAGGTTATATATATATGAAACCCTAATATAATATAATGTAATCTTTAGGTTTGTCTCCTCACTGCCGCTCACTGACTTCCAGTTTACCATGTCTTTGTCCCATGATGTACCTCTTGCTACAAGCCTTGGACATAACATTTATGTTCTTGGAAGCATCCAGCGGACTGGAGAGAAACTGCTGCTGCAGTACAACACGAGGCAGGGTAAGACACAACAGGACAGCCAAGAAAACGGTTAATGTAGACCTACGTGTGTGTGCTGTTGTCTGGTATACTAAATTTTAGGCCTAATATGTTCATATGAATGTATAACAACAGCACTTCTGGATTTTTTCTGTTATTAAGACTCCTGGTGTGAACTTCTTCCCACACTAACAAGAGCTGATGCAGACCTCCCCACTCTTTACTTCCTGGGTGCCACTGACAAGTTGCTAGTGATTGGTGGAAACAACTCAGAGAATGTGGTGACATCGTTTTGTTTGCAGTCCCAGAAATGGAGACAGGTCGGTCTAACAACAATACATTATTAGTGGATAGCTAGAGAGAACTGAGTGACACCTGAAGCACAAAGACATTACACCTAATACTGTATTCAACTGAATTCATAATGTCCTAATTTATCTCCAGGTGCACAGAGCAGAGAAAGTGGCATTTGCAGGACAAGGGACAGTTGCAGGTGATCAGGTTCTGTTGCCAAGTATAGAGAACAACACTGTTGCAAAGATGGATCTCCAGACTCTCTCCATCAGAGCTCTCCCTCCTCTGCCAGTCTCCACTTGTTATGAAAGTGTCTTTTATCTTAATTTCTAATTTTATAGGTTTTATAGGCTTTCTTATACTTGTTATAGTGTACACATTGTGTGATTGTTTTTGTGGCTGATTGTAACAATACATTACAAAGTCTTTCTCACAATAAGGTGATCTCCTCATTAGAAGGCAAATCAGTGGTAGATTATCACAATCTCTTGTACCTAATACTTTGTTTGTTTACATTAAGACATGTATATTATTGTTGGATTTCAAAGTAATGTGATTTGCAACACATAATAATAAGTCAACAGGTTTTGTTCTGTTCTCTCATCGGATTCCATTTTCTGTATATTGTAATTAAAGCAATGATGCTGGTAATTTGATCCCCAGACACAGAATATCATATTATTATTTTAGTACAATTTTAGATGGTATTTTTATTATCACATTGTCCCTCTACTTTCAGTTGGAGACTGTCCATTAAATCCTGCACTGCAGCAGGTTCAGTTACAGAGAAGAGGCCTCCTGCCTCATGAGGTTATGCTCTGTCCATGTTTGGTGTCTTGTTACAAAAAGACACTCTCACGGGTGAGGGAGGGAGAGAGAGAGAGTTGGGGAAGTGGGAGAGAGGGCGTGAGACAGCAGCCCTGATCTCACTACCTGAGGAAAGCCACTTCAAGGGCAGTAGAGTCACACAGAGAACACAAGCCAGCATACAGAGGAATTTCACTGCCTCAGTGAAACAAGCCAAAGTCACAGCTTCGTCTACGTGGACTTAACTGATTCTGATCTGAGAAAGGTGAAGTATGGCTTTACACATTATATGTTATTGTTATTTGTATCTTCGTGTTGTATTAGTTTCAGAGGATTTTCTGATTGATTGTTATAATGTAGACTCCAGGTTTGAACTACATGTCTGTAAAGGGTTAGGGTGCAATTGCTTCACTATTGATATCTTGTGTTGTATTGGTTTTGTTAAGCCATGTATGTAAAATTAAAACTGGTTAGATAATAGCATGAGATGAAAGTGCACTGATGCATTTAAGTGCTGAAAATATAATGTTAAAGGTTTAAATTATAGGTTTTCTCAAAAGTTGTACATTAATGATCATGCTAAGCCTTAATGTTTCCAACATATTCTCATTGTATTTGTAGTACTAAAGGGTTAAGCATTCATCTAAGAGTTGTACTCAGTGTTTATATTTTCATGCCCATCTGAGGTCTGAACACATGCTCAGGCCGGTGCACTGCTATATCTGTCCACTGAACTTTGTCCCACTTGGTAACTGTCCCGTCATATGACATGGAAAAAGAAATCCTAGACCTGTCACCCTGGCCATTACACAGAGCAGTTTGTGAAATCTAAACACTGTTATTTAAATGTCACAAGACCCTTACATTAAAAAGACAAAGACTGAATCCTTCCAACTTTCTAAGATATATATATACTGTATATATGTATATTTCCTGCTGATGTCTGTGACCTTCTTTATCAGATTGCAAGCAAACACTACAAACAGTGGAACTTTTCTTCCTTTCTTTTTCTGTTCTCTGATTATTTTCTCCTCTGTTAAGCTACTATTATTAAAATACACAGGGATTGCGAGTTAATTTTCTATTACCTTCCTTTATCTTAACATATTCGATAATTTTGAATATTTAAATATTACTTTATAATATGATGTAGTGTTAGTTAATACTGAAGCCTATGCAGAAGGTAAACCATCTAATATGTTTTATGCTCAATTAAAAAAATTAATATTATAAACATTGTTCTGGTCCGAAACCTGATAGTCCTTTGTCCATTTGTTTAGCCTCTTAGTAATACACAGAGATGGCTGAGGCACACCAGGCGGTGGGCTTCCAGTTCACAGTGCGCCCAGATGGTGTGGACCTTAAACTGAGTCGGGAGGTCATCAAAAATATTTACCTGTCAGCAGTGACAGCATGGAAGAAGAAAGCCATTCTATTCAAGGTATAATAAACACTGTTATTGTAATTAAGTGATGTCTGGAGATGTGGACTCACTCCATGAGATTACAGACATGATTGTACTGCAGTATTTAAGATCTACATTTTCTATCTCATGGTTGCACAATACATACATAGGTAACAAACATTTGTTTTGTGTTCATAAATGTTTGTTATCAATAGAACGGTGTATTAGCTGGAGTCTACCCTGCCAGTCCATCCAGTTGGCTGATAGTTGTGATTGCCATGATGAGTTCCTTGTATATGCATCTGGACCCTTCTCTAGGCATGATAGATACTATCAAGGATAACCTGCCATACAGGTCAGAAATCCCACAGTCCACTATAATCATGCCATACACCATACAGCAATACTGCAATAAAATCTTTATTCATTATTTGATCTTATCCATAACTTTGGCAGCATAACAAGGGCAGTGTTGTGTCTTTTCTAAACAGAGACTGTATGTCAGTGCAGACCCGAGCGGTGCTGAGTGCCATCTTGTTTGCCACTGGACTGTGGCTGTTTCTCATCTACCTCATGAGATATACCCTCAAAGCTCTGCTCTCCTACCATGGTTGGATTTTTGAATCCCATGGAAAAATGAGCACATCAACAAAAGTGTGGCTGGTATGTGCAGAATTTTTAACTACACCATGTGTGCATTTGAATTACCTGTGTTCCAGTACACCATCTATTGAGTCTTGTGGTTAGAATCTCCTATGAAGGTCATGTGATATACTGCATGTGTATGTTTGTACTGTACGTTACCAGAGCCTAGTGAAGATGTTCTCTGGACGCAGACCACTGCTCTACAGTTTCCAGGCCTCTTTACCCAGGCTCCCTGTGCCAAGTGTGGATGATACCATTTGCAGGGTGTGTAAATACACAGTACTGACTATTCATGATCAGAAATAATAATCAGTCCAATTGCATATGTTCATGGGCACATTAAATACTGATGACATTTGTGGCATTTTCACAAAAAACATAAATGTTGTTACACATTGATTGTAAGATCATCTAGGTATTTGAAACAGAATATAATGTTGACATGTGCACCAATTCACTTGTAATCTCAAAAACTTGATCATAACCAGAATACACAAGTACACATAAACATACTTTTTGGCATGTAAACTTACTCTGCATAATTTTAACTATTGATTATATGGGGTTTTGACATATAAACACACATTATTTTGTCCAGTTAAACTATGTGATCTGTTATCTACTTACATGACATGTCATGTTAATAATAACACTAGAACATCTGCACAGTGTCTTCCAGGTTTTCATATTGTGCATCTCAGTCGTTCTGTCATGTCAGCTGTGTTTCTGTGTAACCCTGCTGCACTGTCCTGACAACTCACCATGTTTTTTCCCTCAGTACCTTGAGTCAGTTCGTCCTCTACTGGACTGTGAACAGTACAACCAAATGGAGATTTTGGCCAATGACTTTAAAACTTCCATAGCAGCCCAGTTGCAGAGATACTTGATCCTAAAATCCTGGTGGGCAGCAAATTATGTGAGTAGTGTTCACAAGTGATACAATGTTGGAACTCAAATTCACTTTAATCATAACATTGTAAAATTATCTTCTGTTTTAGGTAAGTGATTGGTGGGAGGAGTACATCTACCTCAGGAGCAGGAGTCCTATAATGGTGAACAGTAACTTCTATATAATGGTAAGAGAGGCTGTCATTAGATTAGCCTTTAATATCAGTAATAACCAGGCAGAAATTATAATAGAAAAGGTGAGAAAGGAGTAAATACAATCGACAAATCATTTACATTAGCATTTACAACCTTTTAGACAAAACAAAGCCCCTTCCTGTAATTCTCTAACCTTTTTATACACCCCTACACTTGGAATAGTTTTGATTTCATGTGACTTTTCTTGAAGGACCTTTTGTATGTGACCCCGACACACCGACAAGCTGCACGGGCAGGAAATATGGTGCATGCCATGCTGCAGTACAGACGCAAACTTGAACGTGGAGAACATGCACCGGTAATCCTTGCTGTGACTTTTCCCTTCTCTAACCCTAAGACTATTCTATTTTTTTCTTTTTCTTCTTTCAAATCATATTTACTGGATTAACGTTGTATGGGTGTGGTTGGAACAGATGTGATTGACAGCAGCCTGATTATAAGCAAACAGTCCAACTCTCATCTTTCGATTTTAACCCTGTAAAGCCCAGCCCAACAAATAATATCCAAAACATCCTTTTTTTAAATTGGAGTGTGCCCTGGACCCTTTTCCAAAAATTTTTTTTTAAAATTATTTCTACATGTGAGATTTTTGGCTTATTATATTTGATACAAATAAAGTTTATGGTAATTTAGTGATCAAAACATTTTTGTGTATCCAATATGATATAAATGGCATTACAGGATTAATATTACTAAATTGACATATATTGACAATATTACCTTTTTTCAGCTTAAACCAGTGAGAAGAACATAAATAAAAAAATGTTCACTGTTCCAACTTCTTATGGGCCTTTACATGTATGAATTTTATTTTCTCCAGTAATTTAAACTTTCTCTTTTTTGTCTCTTCTGCTCAGTTGAGGGCTTTGGGGACTGTTCCTATGTGTTCCACTCAAATGGAGAGGATGTTTAACACCACACGCATCCCTGGCATTGAAACAGGTGAGCAGTTCCTGTCTTTTCAGTTTAATAATTAAGAGTCCAGAGTGCAACTGGGTAACTGGGTAAAAGGCTTCAATAAACAGAGAGCTTCTGAGATCTTCTGTCTGCTGTGTATTTTAGTGTTGATGATTACTGTGTAATACCTGCACTCTAGGCACTTAGGATTGATTGGTGATTGTACTTTTAATTATCCTCCTTACACTCAGTCATCTCATTATACTATCCCTCTTTTATTAATTTTTGTTATCTCCCTGACTTTCTTGTCTTGCTGACCAATCACTGCAGATATCGTGCAGCACCTCACTGACCGTAAGCACCTAGTTGTCTACCACAAAGGCCGGTTCTTCCAGTTGTGGCTGTACACTGGAGGGCGCCACCTCTTACCCAGTGAACTGGAGACACAGTTTCAAAGGATCCTCAATGATACATCAGAACCACAGCAAGGAGAAGTGAAATTAGCTGCCCTGACTGCAGGAAGCAGGTATATACAGACACACACTCATTCACAGCACACGTACTAATTCACTTGAATAAAAATGTCTTACATTCACTTCTAGAGTTCCATGGGCTCAGACTCGAATTAAATATTTCAACCATGGAGTAAACAAAGTGTCTCTAGATGCCATTGAATCAGCTGCCTTCTTCCTAACACTGGATGATGAGCCCCAGGGTTATGACTCAACAAAGATCAATTCCCTTGACAGTTATGCCAAGTCCCTGCTGCATGGAAAATGTTATGACAGGTAGGCATGGAAGGTGTTAGCACAGACTGGATAAGTACCACTGTTCTATTTGCCTAAAGAAGCATCCTTTCTTTTCTCACAGGTGGTTTGACAAATCTTTCACCTTGATTTCTTATCCAAATGGAAAAATGGGTATAAATGTTGAACATTCTTGGGCTGATGCACCGATTGTAGGACATATGTGGGAGGTATAAAATATATACTGATATCATATTATTAATGCAATAACTAGGTATGCAGTGCTCTTCAGCCACCATGCTCTTTCTGTGTAGTATGTTCTTGCTACAGATTGCTTCCATCTTGGCTACACAGAGGAAGGACACTGTAAAGGGGATGTGAACAAGGGCCTGCCTCATCCCACTCGCCTTCAGTGGCAATTTCCAAAAGAGGTACAGAAGAGCCACAGAGTGCAGAAGATTATTTATTGCCATCAACCTATTTGAATTATAACAATGGTATAGTGAAATTCAGTTAGATATGTTTTCATAAAAAAAACAAAATATCTTCTGTTTTCTCTTTTTCAGTGTCAAGAAGTTATTGAGACTTCATACCAGATAGCCAAGCAGATAGCTGATGATGTGGATTTCCATGGCCATCTATTTGCCAAGTTTGGGAAAGGCCTAATTAAGAAGTGTAGGACCAGTCCTGATGCCTTTATTCAACTGGCCCTGCAGTTGGCACAGTTCAGGGTACAGTTGTCATTACATTACTAATGGTATTACTGACTATAGACTTAAATACTTTATTGTATCATCTGCAATCATTAAATCATGTTAATGTGTCTGTTTAGGACCAGGGAGTATTTTGTCTGACATACGAGTCATCAATGACTCGTATGTTCAGAGATGGTCGGACAGAGACAGTACGCTCCTGCACTTCTGAGGCTGTTGAATTTGTCAGAGCCATGGAGGACCCTAGTGTAACAGTAAGCGGAACAGTAATACAACATAAAATTACCATTAAAAAACATTCTACATACACTATATGGACAAAAATATTTGGCCGCCTGGCATATATGACATATATGACACTATATATGCTTTAATATGGAGTTGGTCCCCCTTTTGCAACTATAGCAGAGTCCACTCTTCTTGGAAGATTTTTTTTGTTCCACAAGATTTTTGGGAATGTTTCTGTGGGAATTTGTGCTCATTCATTCTGTAGAGTATTTATGAGGTCAGGCACTGATGTTGGACAAGAAGGCCTGGCTTGCAATCTCTGTTCCTGTTCATCCCAAAGGTGCTTGATGGGGTTGAGGTCAGGGCTCTGTGTGGGTCAGTCAAGTTCTTTCACACCAAACGCATCAAACCATGTCCGTCATGTTGGAATAGAAAAGGGTCTTTCCAAAACTGTTGCCACATGTTGGTGTGTCTGAAGCATTCACTACAGATAAGGGGCTTGGCCAGACCATGAGAAACAGCCCCATAGCATTATCCACCTAAGTGTGGCTGAAAAGTTTTGTCCATATAGTGTATCTGGTGTGAAATGCGGCAGCGACCAGGTTCACAAATTCACAATCAGTGACTCACAGTGCTGTTGAGATGTTTAGAACCTGTTTGACCAAGAGCCAAACTAGAGGCAAATGTATCTCTGTGGGTCAGTGGCTTGGACTTTAAATTCCCTGGCATGTTCTGGCAGGTCAAACTCATGTTAACAGCAATGGTTTGAATGTTATTCTTTTAAGAGAATGGTTTGTTTATTTGCCTGTTGTTTTGTGATCAGAAAGACCAGAGGCTTGCCCTGTTTCGGAAGGCAGCAGATAAGCATCAAAACATGTATCGTCTGGCCATGACTGGTTCTGGAATTGACCGTCATCTCTTCTGTCTTTACATTATGTCCAAATACCTTGGCATTGACTCACCATTTCTTAAGAAGGTTAGAAACACACTTGGTGTCATCATTTTTCTGATTTCAGATTCACAGTTTTTCTTTTACACTACCTATCACAAGCTTTCTCTTTTCTAAACTGCTGGTTACTATACAAAATCAATGTCTTTGTGTGTAGGTGCTTTCAGAGCCCTGGAAGTTATCCACCAGCCAGACACCACAGCAACAGCTCAATTTAGTTGACATCAACAAGTTCCCTAAATATGTGGGTGCTGGAGGTGGATTTGGTCCTGTAAGTTGTTTTATTAAAAAGGTGTACACAAATTTACTAATTAATTTTACTAGCCTTAATATTTCACCCTGTTGTCCTTATGTACAACTATATCTCTTGTTCACCCCCAGGTGGCTGATGACGGTTATGGTGTGTCTTACATTATTGTTGGGGAAAACCTCATCACATTCCACATCTCCAGCAAGTTCTCCAGCCCTGACACAGTAAGAGCATTGTATATCATAGATCCATCTGTGTGCAATTTATTTTTAAGCTCAACACTTTCTACTCCTTTGACTTTTGTTTTTGCCTCTCTGTGTGACAAGCAGGATTCATTCCGGTTTGGGCAGCACATTGAGGAGGCCATGCTTGATATCCAAGCACTATTCCGTCCTGAAAATGATAAGATGATGGTGGGGAATGGAGGACATGTGCAGCTGGAAAATGGGAAAAAGCACTTATAACTGACACTATTGGACACTGATATACAGTCTGTGAGCTGATCTTTGATAAACTTCATTCATAAAAATAATAATAAAGTTCTAGACAGGTTTGCGCTTATAACCTTTTTGCTTTTATGGTTGGTCACATCACAGAAGGTGGTCATTCCAGTCAATTAGACAAAAGCAGTATGTGTTACTCCTCTAATTTATTGTTATTTATATTGTACTTTTCTATGTTGTGAAGGATCTTTTTTTAATAGTTATTCCTCTCTTCTTGCAAACTTTTTGACTGTATGTCACAGCTTGTATATAAGTTGAATGTACAAATCTTTATGTATAATATATAGTGTGTGCATATGAAACTTGTACATACACTATATTGCCAAAGCTTTTGGTACATCTGCCTTTACATGAAGTGAAGTCCCATTTTTTATCTGTAGGGTTTTATTCAGCTATTCTGGAAAGGCTTTCCACAAGGTTTAGGAGGGTGGTTATGGGAAATTTTGACCAGTCCTCTAGAAGTGCATTTGTGAGGTCAGGCACTGATGTTGGACAAGAAGGCCTGGTTTGCCGTCTCCACCCTAATTCATCCCAAAGGTGTTTTATCTTATGGGAGTAGCTATCGACTCTGCAGAAAGTTGGCAACGTGTGCAACTTGGCAATATAGTGTATATCTACCTAAACAATTCAGTAATGATTTATAATTTAAATCATATGCCAGCATTTATTAATTTATTGTTAATTTGTAATTCTTTACACATTTAAACAACTGTATCACCAATTTTAATACACCAAGACACAGAACTATGTACTATAAGAGAACTTTATTGTAAGAGGTGGGTGAAAGTTATATGTTGTTCCTGATATCCATATGAACATTTACAAAGGTCTCCCAGATTCATCCTTTTAGAATTAACTACACTGATTTTGACTTTTTCCAGTTGGAAGCTTCATTACACTAAAAGTCTGAGATTTGTCTCAGCACATCTTCTGACAACACAGAGAGAGCAAAACTAAATGCACCACATCCTGAACAAAGGCAACAGGCAACAACCTCACTGATCAGAGCACATACAGTCTAATGACTCAGATTTCTTCTCATCTGTGACTTCAGAAGAATGCACACTGAAGCAGTACCTTATGCTTATGGGGGGAAAATATTCCATTTGACTTAATCACTTCACATGAAGGCTGCTCTGAAATAGTGAGAACAAACATCTTCTATTTGAATATTTATTAGTTTACGTGTGGGCAATACAAAAAGTCAAAGTAATAAAAAACAAACCATTCTGGTCACACGCAAGGCATCAGTTACAGCAATGAACTAAAACTATTCTTCATAACTGTACAAAGTGAATGGACAAAGAAAAAACCCCATCAAATGGTCTGCTTGCTTGATGAGAGAAATTTAAAAGAGGCAACAGACTCCAGACTTCCTAAGATTCAAAATGAATCAACAGTATCAGATTCTTGTCTTCATGTTCATCACCATCACTCTTAGCAGAAGCTGACTGCCAGTCAAGCACATTTAACAGCAGAAAACAACAGACACAAAAGGCAAATGGGTTTTAAGTATGTTCTATTCTTACCAATTTTTTATCATGGGGATGCTTCAGGTTGAGTCCACTGGGTGATGACATGCTCTCTGGGCCACTGTATGGGGCTGTTTGTCATGTAGATAGATGCCAACCCAGTCTTTTCTGTGTAGAAACTATGTTGTGTATATACTTCAACACTCTAGGATGGTTTTGTAGTTTATGTGTCTAAAATCACTCTGCAGAGCTTTTGGCTTCCCGTGTATGATTCAGCAACAGGGGATTAAGAAGTCGCACCAGGGGTTGGGTTGACATTCTGCGTGGCAGCTTGTGGTGCCACTTCTATGATCCGTGGTTTGTCTATGATGCGAGCAGTGCGGTTTCCTTTCTCTACAATCCCGATGATCCATGCTTGGTGGCCCTCTCCGTATTTTGGGGATTTGATCTCAGCACAGAAACGAGCAGCCTGCTCTCGGGGCAGACAGATTAACAGGCCTCCTATAGATGAAATGAGATTCAAATAGTTACACAATATATAATTTTCAATGTATAATGATGCTGATGAGTCCTGTTACAGATTTATAGATAAGTCAGATTTTGGACATTTTTGAATTTATTTGACAGGACTACAAAAGATACAGACAGACAATGTGAGTGGTCAAGGTCACTGGGACATCCCACACTGTTGTTAATAGGCTCAGGTGTTTGGTGGCATTAGATGGGGCTGCAGTGCTGTGGGTCTCATTGTGTCTTTGTGACTGATGTTATTCATTCTGTGCAAGGCTCGTTTCTTGGTCCAGTCTTCTTATTCTCTTACACATATCATTAGTTAGTTAGACTAGTTTTAGTTTTTATATTTTATCTTTTGCGCTCTTAAAATAATTTCTTAATTATAGGCAGTTTTAGTTATTCCCACTGTTCCATTTCAAATTCAATATCTGAAGAAAACTGTCACCTCATTAGCTGTATATAATATCCAGATTCAGTATGCCATATACTGTAAACAATCATTACTTGAGAAAAAATGGTTATGTACAATAGGTTAGAAGAAAATCAACATGAATAAAGACACACCTGATGTTTCAGGGCAGGTGCCATGCATGAGCCCAAACATATTCCCACAGGCTTTGGACACAGCAGCCATCTTGGCAAGCACCGGAAGGTTGTGGATGACAAATGACACTTCACTTCTCTGTTGTCGTGCCAATGTCTGAGCGTGCCCAAGGATGCCAAACCCTGTGATGTCAGTGGCTGCGTGGGCATTGAAGGTGTGCATGAGGCCAGCCGCTACAAGGAAAGACACAGAGAAACTTAGGACTTCATCTGTGTGACTAATTAGTCTGTAGGGGGACATGTCTGTATGGACAAATAATCAACTGTTCCATTTGTGTTGATATTTACAATATTTACATTGTAGTGTTGAAAGCAAGCCAATATTTATGATGGCAGCTATTGCAATTATAAATATTAAATCCTATTTTTTTTTAATGAATAAAGAAAATCAAATAAAAAAGAAGCTAAAACCCTTTCTAAAACCAAACATGAAAAAATATTTCTGTTCATCGGTGTGACAGCCTGCAGTTTTGTTAATACACTGATAATTGACATTATAAGCAGAAGATACTAAGCAACAGTGTGCATCATAGAGCCTAGTTGCTGCTACTATAAGTTCAACATGTCTCTCGCTAAGGGCTGATGTAGCAATGCTAACGCAATTATTTATTAAAAAAATAATGACAATAACCAAATGTTTACATTATGCAAGGGAGTTATGACCTTCATGGCGGTTTTACCTGTCCTGTTGAGCCGAGCCATGTTCATCATGGCTTCATGGTAGGCCAGCTCTACATCTTCCTGGGTTACTACCAGCTTTATCTTGTTCCACTTCTCCGGCTGTAAGATACAAAAACACACATAAGCTGCTTTCCCATATGCACTGGACACCAGATTTTCTCTAGACTTTACTCGAGTGAGCTGCATGTGTGAATCCAAACATCAGAGTCAACCCACACGTACATTACACTGACTTTTTCCTGCCAGACCCTAGTACAAAGTCCGCGTAATGTCCATGTGAGCCAGAATGTCAACACAGCTGCGTATTCACTGATAGAGTGGGCGATCCCTGTCAGTATATCTGCTCAGTAAAACACCATTAAATATAGGAAATATTTATCGTGCTTTCTGATGTTGCATCACGTTTCTCTCCTTCATGAACCTGAGGTTATACACATTACGCATCATTTCTAATCATGTGATTGGCTCTTCTTCGATGCTGTAAATAAAACACTGCTGATTTCCGCTGTGTACTTTTGTGTCACATTGTGCCTCCTGCACTCTCGACACAGGGACCCTCCCTCACCAAAATCAAACAGATTATTTCCCTGATGTGAGAACAAGTTTTAAACGGAGTATGTCCGGGTGGGTGCTGCATGTGTGAAAGTGCAACTCTGTGCAAAGTCCGGACCTGATGACCCAGAGATAGTCCAGAGTGCATGTTTGAAAGTAGCTATATAAGCCGTGACATTAAGGGGCATCCTAAAAACAAGTTTCCAAATAAAACTCCTGGGCAGGCAGGCTGACTTACAATATCTAGCCACTGGTGTACTGCAACAGCGACTTGTGTTCCCAGTGGCTTGGTCAACACCAACACGTCTCCTGGCACTGCATTGTCTGGCCTGAGAATGTGAAACATGCCATTATCATGATTATTTACAACAAGATTATACATGTTTGAAGCAGCTGCAAGTAGCAATAACAGCATAAGAAGTTATGTAGCACAAAACAATTCCTACATGATAAATTCGTTAGGCTGGCAGACTGTAGTAGCAACTCCTCCCATCACTACCCAGGGGTTGAGCACTGTCTGTCCTCCTGTTACAGATGTGCCAGCCTCCTCTGACGCATCCTTGAATCCCTGTATGATCAGTGGCATGACTTTGTCTCTTTCCTGTAGAGATCCAGAAAAGTCAGAACACAGACACGAGGTAAAATGTAGTATAAAATGCTCTTTATATTATATGCAAGGTTTGTTTCACCATTAATGCAACTGATTCTTGACTAGACACAACATCCAAGAGTAAAGTGAAAGGTGTGTGAACTGATGTGTATCTTACCTTCTCTGACATTTTGTTGCTGACTCCCAGAAGCATCAACATGTTGTCACACTCTGTCACTCCCATGGCGTATAGGTCACTTAAAACATTGGCACAAGCAATTCTTCCCTACAAACAGAAATTAAGTTTTTTGTCTGACATCCTTCCATTTGCTACATGTGACTACGCTGGTGAAAACATTAAGGCCCATAAAAGAGGGGATCCATACCATCATGTAAGGGTCATCCACAATGGGGTAGATGTAATCTGTAGTCTGGACCAGAGAAAGGCCTCCATGTCTAAGGGGGATCACACAAGTGTCCATGCCTATGCCTTAAAAAACAAAAGAACACTCCTTTTGATATTTTGTCAGTGTATATTTTAGTGTTAGTGTGGTGACCCGTCAACTTGAGAAACAACAATCTGGTTATATTTAATACAATAAAATTTGATAATAGCTATGTAATAATAATTATATTTACTAAATTAATAAATATTAGGGCTGTCGTGTTAATTTCCATTTATTAATCACAGAAAAAGTAACAAGTACCATGTGCAGTTTATTGTATTCCACGGTGACCTTTTATGCGGTGCCTTGAGAATAATAAGACTTAAACAGGGCACATTATACAATGAAGAGTGATGTGGGCCAAGTATATTATCCAGTTTATCAGCAAAAATATAGGAATGGTAAATGGAAATACAGTCTTAATGAGCACAGCCACGGAAAGTGGATGCTGTAGCCTTTCAGCCCCTCCATCATGTGAACCGACAGAGGTTCTTTTGATAGTTTGTTCATTAACATTGTGCTTGAAATAAGTTATTACTGCATTAACAATTTCATTATAGACATATTCTGTACCATGAGAGGATCACCTGCACTTTCTGACATACTGTCAGAACTGGGGGTTAGGTGGAGGTTTTTATTGCTGTTATTTTATTATAAATACTTATATTTAAATGTTTCTTTCTTTTTAATTCTCATGTAATTTACCTATTTATCTTTCTTTATTACTCAGGTGGTGCTTATTCTTTTTTTACAGTCATAATGCAATTATTTACTGATTCACTTGTCTGCCAATTGCCAATAATTTTAGATTATTTTAGATTTAGAATTAAAAATATTTTTCTACTTTTATAGCAAAAATGTATATATACCATTAATTTAGATTAATCACAGAGCATGTAATTAATCCATTTTAATTGCATGATAGAAGTTATAAATGTATAGTTAAAACAATATTTGAAAGCATTTTATTGATTTTCCTACCATACTATTAAGCATTAATTAAGAATAATTACTATTATTACAATTAATACTGTTATTAATTTAGTTATTTTTACTATGGTGTTATATGAATAGTGTAATTACCTAATCGGGGCATAACTGCCCCCAGGAACTGTTCATCCTCTTGATAGTGGTTCTCCTGTAGAGTTTCTAGCAGTTTCTGTAACACATCTTGGGGCACCTGTCACCAGAAAAAAAAAACACGATTTTCACACATTAATTTTTCATCACAAGGTAGCATGTAATTTGTACAAAGACAACACTGCATCCAGTGATGATCAAGAGATCCAACCTTGCAGCCTGTGCCCTTTAGCTCAGCAAAACGTGTGAGCCTGAAGTTCTTGTCCAGCTCATAGCTTTCAGGGTTAAAAGACTCCCTCACAGACATGGCTGAAGAAACTCTTGGCCCTCCCCACTGTATGCGCATCAGTAAAAAGACAAACATTACATTGGTAATTAGAAACAAAGTCTGTCACATGCAGCAAGAAGAAAAACTTCAAAGAGCATCTCAGCTAAACCACCGAAATGAATCTTACACAGTATTATGTTAATGTTGATTTAGCTCTGCAGTCAACTTTAGGGTTGCAACCAATATTTTCATTATCAAGAAATCTGCCTATTTAAGCAATAATTATCAGAAAATAATGAAAATACCATTTAAAATTTTATGAAAAGCTTATTAACAACTATTTGTTTATTATTAACTTGTTAACAGACGAGTAAAGCCTTTGCCCTCTTGTAATCAATGACAGATATTATTACAGATTAATGTAAATCAGGTATAACCAAACTCAATAATATAAAACAATATTAGGTACACCTTGCTGCAGCAACACAACACCAGCTGTTCTCTGACACATGACAAACGTTGTGCAATTTATTCTTTGCAGGTTTATACACATATGTATCAGTAATGGATGAATCCATTAGGAACAGAACAACCAAAGGGTGTATTTTCATTGTCAGGCATCGAGCGTCTGTCAGTTTATTAAAGATAACAGACAGTTAAATAGATAAAAACACATGAATGAACATAACTTTCAAATGGGAAACACACCTCAGGTTATTGCATCGTTATAGTTCAGGCTTGTTGTTTAAAACGCATATTACAAGCTGACTTCTGTTAGCTCACTGCAGGAGCGTTCAAGAGACAAAATGCTGAAAAGTTCATTCAACTCTGTGGCACATGCTAACAATAATAGTGCAGACCAGGGGGAAACTCGTCTATTCAGTGTGCTACATTAGAAACTATCGCACACTCCGCTGTGAGACATGAATGATGACAGTAACATCTTTCAGGTTTGTTGTTTATTTTGCTGAAAAGGCAGTTTTCATTTTGGTGCTAGCTCTTCCTAGCAAACGCTGATCCATGCATGAGGTGATGAGGATAAGCAGCTCTGTGCAACAAAGAGCGTAGTGTCCGACTCGGTGACCGGCAATTAATTTAAAAAAGTCGCTTTCTGCAAGCTACAGCCCAAATGTGAGACACAGCTGTGAACCACACAGTCAGCTCGTTGCACATGTAAGTTAAAAAGTTGCAGCAAAGCGCCGAGCAAAAATGTCGGCGGCGGAAAAAATTAACCCTTCCCTGTCCCTCGCCATGCGATGTGTGCAACATCAGAGTTAGTAGCTCCAAAACAACGATGATCGTGCTACTTATGCGAAGCCTGTAATGATATGGTGCAACACAAGTGTTTACAATTGTCCTAGGTACGATTTTAGGACCAAAGCGGAGTTATATTCTTGCAACATTTCCCCTTTAATTGCTCTGACCAGTTTATCCTTACCAGCTTCACGTTAGCGGTGGATCCCGACAGAAGAGCGGGGACTGCACCACAATGCATTGGGGCTAGAATCGGGCGTCTGCCGAGAATGCCTGATCAAAATTCAGACAAATTTGTCTTCTAATTCAGAACAACGCCACATAAAAATCGACCTATAACATATAGTGAAGTATAGTTAAACTAATATACATATCTGTTCAGGTTCGGCTTTATAAAGAAATATATAATTTACAATATAAAGAGGAAACTGACGAGCTCTCAAAGGGTCCTTTGCCTGCACGGTGGCGGCTTTAACATCCCCTTTAATCGGCTGTTAAGTCTGGCAACAAAATCTCTACAATGGAGTGTACCTTTAATTTACTGTTTTCCCTCCAATTGCACCTACTACAACATAACACTACTTGCCTCGATGCGTAGATAGTTCATTTGCAATCGTGAATATATTTGAATAATTATGTTAATATTGCTAAAAATATGTTGTCGTACTGCTGTGTATAAAACGTACTATTACTCAGCCCTCTTTAGGAAAAATAAATAAGCAATTGTGGTCTCTATTTCCTCCGTTAAATGTACACAAAATGTGTGTTTAAACACAGTATTCATATTTAATCATGGAAACAACTATTCATTTCATATACACAATGGCCAGAAATGTAAGAATAATGCTGTATTTCCATCCCAATTAACAACAGTAGCACTGATTATAACAATGAAACATTATAATGAAAATAAACATTATTCATAGATTACTGTTTGTTTTTAATATTTTCAGCCATATGTAACATATTAACATATTTAGAATTAGCAAAATTAGCCAAACATACATTAAGTACTTGGTGTGTGTTTGGATGTAATGTTTCAAGAATTCAGGTGGATGCTGCACATTACTCCCAGTGAAATACAGGTCACTTAAAAGGCACAATCCACAATGCACCACTTCCTTTAAAATGTGATTTGTGCAAAATATATGAATGCTATAGGCCTAATGCTACAGTACTTCTTAGGTTTGTGACCCCTCCTATTAATTACATATAACAACCAGGCAAGTATGCATTCAAAGCTGGAGCCTATAATGCAAACAGTAAATCACTTCTGCACATGAAAAGGACCCGGACGCGTCTTAACCACTGTGTAGTTCTGTGTATGTTGGCACAAAATCCCAGATCCCAGTGGTTTATAAGGTCCTAAAGGCAAAGTTTATGCATACCCCAGAGTGTGTGTCTGTGCACGTTTGCCTTTCTGTGGAGAGAGGCAGAGTAGGGGTGGCGTATACTAAGAGGTTTTTTCATTTGGTCCCATTGTTTTCCCCTTACATCCATAACACATCAGTTTATAACAACAGTTAATAGCTGCAAAGGAAATATCTGAAGTGGCAAAATGCATCAAGTTTGGGCAGTAATGAAGACAATCAATAAATCTGCTGTAAGGCCATGGTTGAAGCTTTTAAATCATCCAGTCATATTCTCCACTGTTGCCTCTGCGCTTTCAGGCTTGTTGTAGTTGCAGCCTATAAAAAAAAGAAATTAAATAATATTAAAATGAAAATATCACTATGAAGTCTCAAATGTTCAGTTGAACATTAAAGACAACAGTGTTTTAACATTTGGTAGATTCTGTATGACTGTCGTAGCCTTTCTGGAAAAGAAGAACTGAGACCACAAAAAGAAAAATGCTTTTGTGACAGCAAGGGTGAAATAGAGAGGTGAAAGAGGGGCTATGGTGCATGGTGTGAAGATAATTAGCTGACATTTTGGGAAGCTGTGTGAGAATGTCAAATGTTACAGCGACAGCATGACAAAGACATATGAGCCAATGAGCGAGCCTGCAACACCAGTTTGTGTGTGTTGCGAGCAAAGTGGAGAGAGAGGTAAAGGCATTGTGTGCTCAGAGGGGGGCTGATGGAAAGATGTTGTAAGATGGAGCACTGATGCAAGCAGAAAGGCACAGGCACAGAAAACAAAAGTAGACAACAGGATGTTTTGTAGCTGCTGTTGGTATGTGAAGTATTTCATACTTGAGGATGGTCCATTTAAGGCGTCTTCAGCTTCTGCAGCATCTGAGGCACAATAAGGAAAACAATTTACCTGACACTTTCAGAGAAGCCTCATATACGGTTCAGTATATATAGCAGCAAATATTTCAGCTAAAGAGAGAAGCTTGGTTGCAGACTACAGAGGTACAGTACCTCTTTTCAGCCTCCTCCTGGCGAGTTTGATTTGATCTTGAAGGATCTGAACCCAATCTCTTGGGCCAGGCAGCTTTTCTATTCTGTGTTCAGTGCAGTATTTCTCTGTAAACACTGGATACAATCACACAGCTATATGAATGTTTCTCAATATAACAGTGTCATTATTTTATCCTGTTACAAGGAGACTAATTACACCTTTTATATCTTTCGTAGTCCTACCTTTAATGGCTCCAACAATGTTCTGGTCCAAGCCCTTACGATTATCATTAAGCCCTCTCTTCCGTTTACCATTTGGCAAAGAGTTAGCCAGTGTGGCATCGTCAAAGAAGGCACACACCTTATTTAAATAAATAATTTGTAATGTTAGGCTTGACATAAACATGACTAAAAACACAACTAAAGGGAAAATCAATGGCTGATAAAAATGTAAATGTTCACCAGTTTCCGGAAAAGGAGGCTGCCAGAGCGTGTATAGTTGACCAGAATGGAGTCTAGCTGGGCCTTTGATATAAACACGTCATAATCCTCTGCTAGACGCACTTCAGACTGAAAAGGTACCAGATGAGACACAGTATGTGTGAACGATAAATTAACACATAACAAGATAATGCTGCATGTGGACTTAAAAAGAGAGAACAGCACTTTCTACAGAAATCACTGTCCTAAATACTAGAGCTGCCAAGTCTTAACGTTGTCTATATTATCATAACAAAAAACTTAAATGGAGCCAAATATGGTTAAAATAAAAGACGTATTTCCACCACTAATACCTATTATTGTCATGATACATACATTGGACTGAGGTGAAACCGAAACCAGTATGTGATTTCTCCTTTAAGTAAACATGAAATTCAAAATCATGAGTGTTGTTTCTGTGGGACATACTGTAGTTCAGAGTCCAGTCAAATCACAAAGCAGGGCACATATATATTTATGTACTGTACATCAATGTGCACATTACCTCTAATAAACGATGTTCACTTGATTGATGACCATGCGTGTTGTTGACAGTTACTGGATTCTTCTGAGGTGGTAGCACAGAACCCTGAGAGGAGATGGGGAGGCTGCTGGGTGAACATGAGTCTTGCTTTTTCTCAGATTCTGCAGGTGCAGCTATAAGTGGTGATGCATCCAGCGGAATAAGAGCAGCTCTTCTACTAGCTGACACGGTCAGCGGTGCCACTTTATAGACTGGCCGCCTCTTACAGGACCTACGACGAGGAGCAGGGCCCGGACCAAGACGAGGCTGGCATGGTGATACAGTCTGTTCTTGCCTTTCCAAGGTTGCTAGAGAAAGAGAGTAACATCTTACATTTTCTCTCTTTCTATTTATCTGTCACAGTTTGTGAGTACTTTTGTTCACTGACTCACCTTTTTGAGTTTGCATCAACCTCCTCATGGCACGCAGCTCCTGCAAAATAGCCTGCAAGGTGCCTTTACAGTTACACATACAGCAGGGGGTTTCTGGCTCAGGAGGGGGGACTACATCTGATGGAAAGTCAGGGGTGTGCTGGTTAGTGATTTTTCTTTTAAACATGCTATATATCAGACAACATAATGTTTACAAGGCATACAAAAAGCTTCAGCACTATACATCTTCCCTCTATTTCAAAATGTATCTTTAGAAAACTTGTGTGTGGAGCTGTCTCCTCTTCAGACATACTATGGTAGCCTACCATTAGCGTCATTCACTTTGATTAAATCCTTGGTGTTGCTGAGGATCCTCAGGGTTTTGGACCGGGTGCTGTACTGGCTACATCCTGGACCATTGAGAATGGGGATAGATATGGATGAAGGTGAAGGCCCCGGGTCTCCATCAGAGTTCCACCTGTTGCTGTCCTCTGATCCAAGAGACAAAGGCTGATGTACCCAGGTCTGGTACCCATCTTGAGGGTCATTTGTCAAGCTGTCCTGCTCTGATCCCACGCGCTGGTATACCCTGCTGCTTTTATCACTTAGAAGCCGCATCATCCCTGTAATTTGCCTCTTGATCTCCAGGCCCTCATCCCCGAGCCAAGCTACTTTGAGAGAGAAGGGTGGAAATATAATTAGTGAGATCTGGCATGATGTATCAGAACCAAATCCATACGAGACCACATACCATCAGGCACAGCAGCATCCTTAGGCACCCCACCAACATCTTTACAGCTTGAATTCACCATGAAGGAAGGATCAAATTCTGCAAGATAACCACTGAAATATTGTTATGAAATGTGGTATGACAATAATGAAATAAAGCTTTAATTCACAATAAAACCAGTTTGACATATGGTTGCAAGAAGGGTGTTTCAGCCTTTTGCTGACAGGGACAGTGATGTCAACCAAAGCAACCCCCCCTCTCTCTCCCCAGCCCCCATCCCACGCAGAAACCACCACCTGTAGGTGGTATAAAGTAGTGTAATCAAGACAGGTGGCCTGGAGCTTATGCCTTTAGAAAAAAGTGAACAAATTCAGCAGTGTGAAATATGTTCTGAGGGCGCAACGTATTTTGGACCATTCGTTTACTTAATTAATTATTGAAATTTAATCTGGGCTACGCTGAGACTGATATCCAGAAACATATTTCATATAAAGACTTAAATCCCTGGAGTAAGTGTTGGTTAAAACCGATGCACAGACTATGGGCATTGTCGTGGCCGTCGCTTTTGTTTACAGAGTCGTCTCTGCTGGCACACAGCGCCAGACAAACACCCAGACACAGACGCGCGTCTTACAAGGTCTTGCATTCATTCAGCAGCAGCCTACCTTCATCCGTGACCAGTTTAAAGCTCTGTGACTTCCTTCTCCTCTTCCTTCCCCCAAACTCCATGTTCAGGAGAAATATTCAGTCGTGCAGTCAAAAATCGCTCTCCAGAAAGATGAAATCAGTGACTAGGGTACACAGCGGAATCACTGTCCGTCTGCCTCATTAATCAGTTAAATTTCTCCTCAGACTGCGCTACAGATCCTGTCATTGGTGAATTGTCATCATGTTATTGTTAAATGGACCTTTAAAACGCTGTTGTATAATCTAATCCCGTTCCCAGCATGATGCTAGTTGTTCCCCATCGCCGTGTAAATAAATTAATGACTTTAATATTAAAATTCGTCACATATCCCTTTGCGCCACCTGATGGTATGTTCTCATCTGAAAGGTCGAGTCAGACGTTTGCCACTGTAGTGTCCAGACAATGGATTGGCATTTGAACAATAGCAGTGTGAGACCAGACTTAAACTTTTTCTAGATTCTCTAATTCTAACCGCTCTCTCTTATTAGTGGCTTATTTTTGTTAGAGCAACTCCTTTTATTAAAACGTAAATTTTTGTCTCTAATAGCACATGGCTGATAATCAGTGGTGAGTGTCATTGTTCATTTGTTAGCCCACCTGGTATATCTCCTAGCAGGCAGGACCGATTTCCTTATGCATGTAGCTGGTGTGTTCTTTCACATAATTTTGCTAAGAAAATGGAATTGAGTAGTCTACGTTTTCTGAAAGCAAGAGAGTTCACATAATGATCTGTTAAACAACACACGAATTCAAGACAGACTGAACAAACGTTGTGTCTGCTGCTGTTTCATGGCACTTTGCTTTTGAATTGTGTATTCTGTTCAGTATGTTAAGAATATCCTGAATTTACATATATGTAAAATTTCACACAGTGCCTGGATAATACATGTGAATATATAAATAAAGCCCATTCACACTGAAAACACTGAATTTGTTTATACCTAAATGTATGAAAATACTCTGTTACAAAATAAACTTCGATATTTATAGTTTTACTAGAGTAAATGTACAAATGTTTTACCATGAAAAATAAAAGTATTAAAGTAATAAAGTAAAAGTACTCACTGTGCAGAATGGCATACTTTAAGATTCAAGAGATTTTATTTGCAATTTGAACACACACCACTGTATTAGTGCACTGGAGTTCTTTGAGTCAGTAAAATAAACACACAATACAATAATAATATAAATATTTAGCACTCACATATCATATCAATTCAATAATATGTACTGTCAGATTATGGTTATTCACTCACTCAGTTTAATATAACAATATCTAGTCAATTAAGTCAATTAATTCTATTAATGGTGATCATGTGATGTGATATTAATCAGATTCTGAAAAGTACTGGCAAAAAATAGAAATATTCAAGTAAAATACAAATAAATGAAGGTTGTACTGAGTGTTTAATTCAGTTCAATTCAGTTTTATGTATATAGCACCAAATCACAAGAGTCACCTCAAGGCACTTCACATATTATGGTCAAGACCTTAGAAATCCACCTTAAGCAAGTACAGGGCAACTGTACTTAGGGAAAACTCCCTTTAACAGAAGCATTGAATGAGGTGAATGGAAGGTGTAGAGAGAAAAAAAAAGTGTACAGTTCCTTTTTTATGCATTATTTTGTATTTCTTTAAAATGTATTATATGTTTAGTTGCTTTACACCACTGGTGATTTTGCAAATGTATGTTATGATCAAAAAATTCCAAAAACAAACAAACAACAAAAAAAAAACCCCACTAAAACTAACAACGAATTGCCTCTGTCACCGTCTGTGTATCCAGACGCTGATCTTACTTACACAAAGCTGCAGTGGGTGAGATGTTTCTTTTTTTCTTCGTAAAAATAGTATATATTTATTTATTTTATTTCACAAATGAGGCATTTGCAGTTTCTGAAATTAAATTCTGCAAGAAGATCTTACTTTTTTATGGGTCTTGCTGATAATAACAAAAAAATAGAAGCACATCCAGTCCAGACTACTTGTATTTATTTTATTTTATTTTGAAACATTCAACACAGAAATACCAAATCACTGGGACTTTTATACTGGAATACACTGGCGGAGTGTTTTTATACAACTTCCGCTTTACGCGTGTACCGGGTAGTGTTGTTACAACAGTCTAGCTTGCTGCTGTTATTTGTTAAAACAGACAAATTACGACCAGTATAAATGCTCTGAAATGGATATACTTAAAGCTGAAGTCGCAAGGAAGAGGAAACTTTTAGAAGAAAAACAGCTTATAGACGTAAGTAACTGATGAAGTTGTGCCTTTTTGTTAGCTTGTTAGCTCTGCTGCTAAAGTGTTAACTTAATGCTGGTTCAGTTAACACCGTGTTTCCAGAACCATCGATATTTTACTTTGCGCAATTTTAACGTTAATTTATCATTAGCTAGTTAGATGCAACACTAGGTAAAGGTAGTTTTCTAAACACAGACTTGTGGTTAACAGATTGTTAGGTGAATAGTAGCTTTATAGCATTAGCTTGATAATTTGTTTACATTCATGTCAACAGTATTAGCTGTAACAGTTTCTTTAACGCCTACATTAAATTAGCTAGCTGTATTTTCTCTTTGCTGCAGGAACACAGGGATTCAAATCACAAACTACACACCAACAAGACACTGGTTGTTTTTGAGATGTTGTGTTGTTCCTCAGTTCAGTGTCTGTACCATCCTTGTGTTCTTTAAAAAATCTGACTTAATTAGGACTCAATACTTCCTTACTTTCCTTATCCTTGTTTGTTGATACTTACATGTAGTATTTTTAGATACATTTAGTCCAACAAAGAGGGAGTAAGGAATGGTTTGTTGGGTAGCCCAAATTATTGGCACATTTCATTTAAAGTTGCATTTATAATTTATCATAAAAGTAAACTAAAGGCTTCACCACCAGTATTATCTTTTCATCGTCATCTGCATTTAGTTTGATTAGGTCTATCTGTTTTGTTTCAGGACACCAAAAAATTCTTCAAAAGGGCCGATCTTGCACAAAAGGAAAAGGAAGACTACTTCAGAAGATGTGGATATAAGGTAAACGTCAACAGTCTGCCTCACGCGTGTAAATCACTTCCTTTCTTCAACTGATGTTGTTGTTTTTGCGAGGAAACAAAATAAGATGAGGCATTGATGCTCAGGTGTTGATTAGTGTTTGCACTTGTGTTTACTGTATTGTTTTTCCCCAAAATGCCTCTGCTGCCTGCATCTGTAGGTTCAGAGAGAAACTCCTGAGAGCCAGGTATGGGTTTGCAAAGTGAAAATAGCTGACAGGGTGCATGATAAAAAGATAAATACACTGAGTCCCCATGGCTTCTGCTTCCTTGGCATTCCTTTTTTAGTTCATTCACTAAAGTCATTGAAGAAGAAAGGAGAAATATCAAGCTGGAACCAACTTTGTTTTCAGCATGGACTGTCAGAAATAACCCCGTGATTATGAGTGTTGCAATAAATCAAATTAATCAGTAAACCTATGATATCATGATATCAGGTGCATATAAATTTACTTTTTTTAACACCTCTCCTGTGTTAACTAATATTAATGGGTTTATTTAAGTTAATTTTGTATTTTATTGATGTAAATAAATGTTGTCAGAACTATATTAAATCATTTAAGATTGTGTATTTACATATGGGGCAATCAAGACAACTATTCTATATGTTGGACCAATTATTTTTGCAACTCTGCAACTATAACTCAAGCAAAGGAACTAGGAAAGGAAGCCACAAAGTCAAAATGGGACACAGTGGGACATACAGTGTTGATTTCAGCATGGAATAATAAATAATAAATAAGAAAAAAAAAAAATCTGTTTTCAAGCTGTGCCTCTAATTTGGTAAATAATCTGTGACAGCATCTTTAGTGTTTCAACCAGCTATGAGTTATTCCTGGTTTTATCTCACTATGTTGCATAACCTTGTGGCAGATTTTTATCAAAAATTACATTTCTTTTGCACAATGCACATAATGTCAGTTTTATTAAACTATGCTTTTTGCACACATGTGGTATAGGTGGTTATTTCAGTAGTTAATTTGAAAGGCTTTTTTCATCTGTTTTTGTTTATTTTAGATTTTGCTCCTTAAACCACAATGTATGAGGGCTAGAATGCATGTGCCTACAAAAGCATGATCTGGCAGAAAACGGAGTTTGCTTGATGCTAAAAAGATTTGCCTGCGATTAGGTTTTGGGTGGTACAATCTGAACTTGAATTTTTGGATACTTGGTGTTAATATTTTGTGTGATTGCATTGATTGGTGAATTATTTGGTGTCATTATAGAACCCAGTAGGTAAAATCTGTTGTGAATGTGTCCCGACCACTTTATCATAGTTCTACACATACCCGAGGTTGCATCTCATTAAGTTATTGCAGGTGTTTTTCACATAATACCAGTTGTATTATTTTAATTTGCAGATTTATATTATCAAATTTGGGATATTTATATGCCTGTACATTACCGTAATAACATATTTCTCTTCCCTCAACTTTGTCCTAAAGATTGATAAGCAGGAAGGAGATGAGCCATCCACATCAGCTAATCCCGTGTTAGAACTGGAACTAACAGAAGAGAAGCTGCCTATGACACTGTCACGACAGGAGGCAAGTCTGTATATAACATCAACTCACCCTCTTTTTTCTTTTCATACTATATGTTAAATGTCATATTGTTTTGTTTGCATAGGTTATTCGAAGGCTTAGAGAACGAGGAGAACCAATCCGACTGTTTGGAGAGTCAGACTATGATGCTTTCCAGAGGCTCCGAAAGATTGAGATTCTGACCCCAGAAGTAAACAAGGTAAGACTGAGTCTGTCTGGGTGTGGAACACATAATCAGGTATCTGCATCCAGAAAGAAATTAACACCTAGGCTTTAATTTTGAAAATGGCACATGACTACTGTTAACTCCTTTTGGATAACAGGCCCCCTACACACCTGTCTCAAGCGTTACTTTTCTGAAAGTAGACACCTTAGTCAGAATAATCAAAAGCATATTTTATTATATTTTGATGTTTTTGAACAAAAATGTTGAAAAATCGGGAAACAGAGTTTTATTTTTAAAACGTGTCAAATAATGAGTAATTTATATGGTTGTTTTTTGGTCATGTCATTTAAAAATTGCTATAGTCCTCTTTTTTATAGGTACATAAGGCTCTGATTGACTTAAAGTCTTGATGTTTTGGTCATAAAGTTTGCTGTGCTTCTGTACCTAGGGCTTGAGGAATGATCTGAAAGCAGCCATGGACAAAATCGACCAGCAGTACCTGAATGAAATAGTTGGAGGAACAGAGTCTGGAGAATTGGACACACAGCATGACCTAAAAGTGCACGAAGAAAACACCACAATAGAAGAGCTGGAGGTACAAAGGGAGGATAAATAAGCTCCCAGTTATACATTTACATTTACATATAGTCATTTGATCATTAGCTTATATCCAAAGCAGCTTACGAGTGAAATACAAAACAAGCAACCGATCACATTTGAAAGAGATCTTAAACAAAGTGCCATGAGAATAAATGTTTTGCAAGACAGAAAAGTCAGATAAGAGAGAAAGTTTAGCAGCTTATACATTTAGTTATAAAATACTACTCTAACTATTGGTTGTTTGTGTATCCATGGCCTTACTGGCTCAGTAGAAAGTTATTTAAAAGGTAGCACAAATAGAATTTGATGAATGATTGATGTAAGCAATTGTTAATAATAATTGGTTTTGTCTGTATTGAATTTCTACCCTAGGCTCTTGGCAAAACCCTGGGCACAGGAGACGATGAGAGAGACCAGGATGTTATTCACAAAGTTTTGAGGGTAAGGCAATGTAATCATGCTTCGCCTTTGATCTAGAGGGAGCTGTTGGGTAAAAAATGTTTATATCGCTACTGTGTGTGATATAAACTGTGCAATTTACGTCCTAGTTGTTATTAAATAAATTTACAAATCACCATTAAATCACTAGGTTGTTTTAATGTTGTGGTGGACAGGATGGGAAAAATGTAATGTTAATCATGAATAACAGTTTTCACAACACACAGCTCATTAACGTTGTGGTGGATCTCTGTCCATTATTTAATCGTTTCCAGTCAAGAACAAATAATTATAATCCATTATATATTTGTCACTATTGAGGTTGGGTAATATTTTCATAATATCTTTATTTCCTCTTGTTTTTTAGTTTCTTCTTGATGTTTGGGCCAAAGATCTGAACAGCCGAGAGGACCATGTCAAGCGAAGTGTGCAAGGCAAGCTGGCTAGTGCAACTCACTCACAGACTGAGTCTTACCTTAAACCACTCTTCAGGAAACTCAGAAAGAAGGTAATTCTTACGAAGAGAGTAAAGCAGGCTGTGAGACGTGAATTTAAGTTTTGTAATTCATTATCTCCTCTTTCAGGGCTTACCAGCTGACATTAAAGAGTCAATCACAGACATAATTAAGTTCATGTTGGAAAGAGAGTATGTCAAGGTATGTTCATAAATAATATCATATCATCATATATAATATATACATGTACACTACATTATAAATGTATACACTACATGTTAAACTTTGCTAAATTTTTTCACAGGCCAATGATGCCTACCTGCAGATGGCCATTGGTAATGCTCCCTGGCCCATCGGTGTGACCATGGTGGGTATCCATGCCCGTACTGGACGTGAAAAGATCTTCTCCAAACACGTGGCTCACGTTCTCAATGATGAGACACAAAGGAAATACATTCAGGTAGGACTGCTTTAATAAATGTTCCCTTTTATAGCATAGCATCCAGAATAGTGAGTGTTGTTTTTAACAACATTAAAAAAAAGATTCTTACACTGAGTGAAATAATGATCAGTGGATGTCATGTATGCACATTTTTCAATTATGTATACATTGATGGATTAGGAGAACAATTATTATTATTGTTATGCATTATTGTGTTCAGTAAAAGTGTCAGGACACTGCACAAAGTCATCATATGCATTTATTGTAAGCTGACAGTTTAAAAAGTAAAAAGAAAGACTAATATAGTTTGCCTTTTTTTCCACAGGGATTAAAGAGGCTAATGACTATCTGCCAGAAACACTTCCCAACTGATCCATCAAAGTGTGTGGAGTACAACGCTCTTTAGCTTCACCATAACACAGCGTCTCAGTTATGGGCTCTGGCATGAATCGAATGTGGTTAATCTTTGTATTTTGTGGCCATTTGAATACATATGCATTTCACGGATAGCTGTCTGAGGAAATGCACAATTTAAACAGAAATGAGGTAACTCCAGCTGAATGATGCTAACTTATAGGTGAAATAAAATAACTCACATTTAGCTCAAGAACACTCAGCATAGTTTAAATCCTATTGGACTCGTCCTTCTGAATTACTGAGAAGACTGATGCAACTATTATTCCATGAATAGTCACAATTCTTCAGTCTATAAATGTTGATGATGCTCTGAAGAGAGATCTGCATCTGCATTCACTGCTGTTGTGCTTAAAAGTTATACATTCAATATCAGCTTCCATATGTTTTCCAAACATTTATTTTCATGACCTGATGGGTGTAAACAAGTGTTTATTACACATGAGGTGTTATAGTTAACCAATCAGTGTCCCTGTATCATCTGTGTGAGAAGCATTTTTAATTACACCAACTGTTAAGATTGTGTGTGGAGAACTTTTTTCCATTTCAAGATAAGTTTTGTATTGTAATTGTTGAGATATGCTCCTCATTTTCACTGTCTGAACAGGACTATGTTTTGTTTTGTTTTGTTTTTTTTTTTTTTTATCAGAAAATATTTCTGCTGGGAAAACTCTTTGTAACTCTTCTCAGCAAATGCGTTATAACATGCTTTAGATGAAATTTAAAGATAAAGGTATTATTGTGCTGTTATGTGTTCCACTGGAAGGCAGTGTAAAAACCAGATTTCCAACATCTGATTGCTGATGGAAACCTTCCAGCTAAGATCGTAACATCCAGCGTCACACACTGACCTTACTGCACTGAGTAACCATGGTGATCTGAGCTGTTCCTCGTAGTCATAGTATGTTCTCGGGTGCCTGAACTCACGTCACCACAGTTTCGGTCTGTCAGCTCTGAGCACGTCACTGCTTGAGACTCAGCTGGACAGGTTGATAGCTGGCAGAACAAATACTGTGAACTAGTGCTGCATTTTCCTCTAAAATGTACCTCTTTCACAAAGTCCAGAAACACACTTGGACAACAAATAACATAAAATAACATGATCAAAAGTGATTGTCCTCACATGAGAGCATTTCTCTACCTGGCCTTGAGCTAAAGTAAGCGAGGTATTTTGGCTTTTGTCCAGGCATTTCCTGTGTCATTGTTAGCTGTGATGTTTATTTAGTGGAGGCTATGAAAAGATGGTCCAGTGGAATGTACTGTAGGTGCAGTTCATTGTAAATTAACAAGGCACCTCTGCATGTTTTCATACCTAGGGGTTTGTGTGAGCTCTTTGTTATCTCCAAAACTAAAGGAAATGGATTCTTGGTACACATCCTGGATATTAAATCAATGCCTTTCTAAATACAATAAAACTACAAGATTTGGTTTAAAAACATTGCAGTTACTCAAGTGCATAGCTTTGGAACAGAATGCTATGACTGGATTAAAGCACCAGCACAACAGTGTTTAGAACGATACTGGTCAAACATCGGCCATCGGCTCAGGACAATCAGTCCAAAACGCATGCCGACACAGTAGGTAGTAACATTGTTATGTCTGGCTTAGAACAAGCTCAGTGGGAGAGTAATTGTGCTGGAGGCTGTTTAGAGTGAACAAATACAGAAATGGTTTTATGAGGGAAAAAGCACAACTATGATGGGATTTCATTTTTGGCTGTCTAAGGTCATAACAGGTGGCACTGTGCATCTCCTGTATGTTCAGAGTGTACGATTGATGTGTTTTACGTTTGCTGGTCTGTCAAATGCTACATGTTGGACTTAACTCTGATACATTTAGCAACAGAGTATCTGATCTGTTCTGTGACCCCGACCTTAATCTCAACACAACTCTCTGTCACGTTCATTGTCTCAGTGTCTTGATTTTTTTTTCTTCATTTCACTTCACCCAGACTAATCCTAGATGCTTCAAAGACAGCAACCTACAGTAATACTGTATGTAGCTTTGTCCCAGTCTCCTTTATGTGAATATGCTGATTTAATACTGCCTGAATTCCCTGACAACAATGAGGGGTTGTATTCATTATGTAGAGGCCTAACTTGTTTTTTCTTTAATGACCTCAGCGCTACATCTACTCAGCCCTATTACTGTCTGTAAGATGTGGGCAAACTGATGAAAACCGTCTCTCTGTGGTCCTTTTGTTCAGACACAGGGTTGTGTCAGTAGGACGTGTGAGCGATCCGCTCACTGTCATTAACACATTCACATGCTCAGGCTTCATGGAAGGATTATCGCCATCACCCCTGTGTAACTGCATATATTAGCATGCCAATGTCAGAATCAAAGCAGTTGTGCTCGTTAGATGCTTAATTGTTTTGTGGCGTAGTATCTTCATGATACATTATGTCAGGAATTGCTTGAGCTAAAGTTATTCAGTTGATCTCATTTTAGGTAAAAAAATACATATATTTTAAACATGATTTTGAAGTTGCTCGTATAATTCTTGGGTATTTTTTTAAATTCTGCTTTTATTTTAATCAGAAGCCATGTTTTCACAAACCTGTCCTGTCAGGATACTTAAGATAAGGACAACTGTTTATTTTGATAAACATGTTTTTTTTATAGGCAGCCACTTCCCATTTCCTTGAAATTGTCTCGTCTGCAGCTGCCTGCCAGCTTGATAGTCTTAGCTGTAATTAGAGTTCATTTTTCTTTTCATCTGCACTGGCTGGACAGTATGATCGTTGCCAGGCACCTGAGCAGAGGAGGAACCAATTACCGGTGGAGGCATAGTGTATTACACCAATATGTTTCTATCTACATGTGTGTTTGTCTTGCTTCCCCCACTTTCTCTCTGGATCCCTGACAATTTAAATAGATTTATGGATTTGCACATGTTTCTTTCCTGGTCTTTCAGTTACCTGTAAAGGCTTTGGTTTATCATGCAGAGTCACTTAGTCACCTCCACCTGGCCAAATGAAGATTAAAGGTCACACCTTTTGGTCCAAATGCTAAATCAGCAATGACATGATGACGATAATTAATGTTATGCATTAGGATCATTTCTTTAATGGCAACAGAGTAGAAAAATCACACCAAATGCTGCTCTTTGATAGTTTACATTCAGCTGTTTTGTTATTTCTTAGAGTCTTGTGTAAGATTAGTCTGTACCACCCTGTGGTGACGTCACTTCTCTGTCCTACTGCAGAGGTACGTTATAAGATGTATAAAATAAACAAACAGCAGCTTTCCCTTCTTCTGTCATTGTGCTATCACCATCTATTTTCAGCAACAGCATGTTGAAAATATGTCTTTTCTTATATACAGTAACTCATCTTAGGCCACATATAATACCAGACACTGACATGTTCTTTGAGACATAGAGTCAATACAAATTGAATTGAATATCCCTCCCAAGTCCTACGGGGTGCTGTATATTTGCTGTGGAGACTGTGTGTACATGGCTTTTTGTAGGAGTGTAGACAGCTTTTATTTCACCACATTATTACTGTGAGGACATTTTACCTAATCACAACTTTAGAAGGCTGTTGGAGGGTCAAGACTTGAGCTTAGAAATGGTTTTAGTTTATGGTTAGTGTAGGAATTGTTGATAGGTGTTTAGTTATGATTGTTGAGACGTTAGTGCCTTATGTCAAACAGGGTCCTCTCAGTATAGTAAGACAAATGTGTGTGTGTGTGTGTGTGTGTGTGTGTGTGTGTGTGTGTGTGTGAGAGAGAGAGAGAGAGAGAGAGAGAAGCGACCTCTCTCGACTCATCTTGTTTTGACACCAGTAAATCAATATGTTCTTTGAGTAAAACCACATCCCCTGCAGACTGACTCCTAGGAATTCAGAATCACATGCCCAGGGTTAGTTCAGGTGCTGGCACTCACCAGACTGATTTAAACATTTACTAAAATACTGCTGATACGTGTTAAACTGCCCATTTTCTGTCAAACCCTACTTCACACGTGTGTGTGTGTGTGTGTGTGTGTGTGTTCACATTGTGTCGACCGGGTTGAGTTTTACACCATATGAGTGAGGATATTTTGGTCTGTTTTGATTGTCTTCCACACTTCAAAGAGCTGTTTGAGGGTTAAGGTTAGTTTATGCTCGGGTCATACATTTTTCAACTGTACACATGCGTGTGCGTATGTGTGACGGAGAGCGAGAGAGAGGGAGGAAAAGAAGAGGCTGAACGGTGAACATCAACAGCTCAGCACAGGAAGGGAGAGGACGCATGTGACGAGTCACAGCTGGTCTGGCTCCCTGCGCGGATGTAATGCCTGCGTCTTAGTCAGTGTGCAGATGGTGAGAGGGCATTTGGCTGATTTATAGGTTAGGATAGCCCACAGTTTTGGCCAACATCGCCGGCACACATCACAATATCATTTTTGCTTGCAGTATGGACGGGCTGCAGGCAGACAATGCTGGAGTTGGCGGCGTCGGGGGAAGCGCAGAGGAAAAGTATCGCGCTCTAGCCTATGACACTGCACTGAGCACTCTGGTGGCAGTGGCCGTGTATGTGGTGCTGAAAGTGAGTCTGGACGGCATCAGACAGTGGCGGGCCAAGATCTCGGTGCTCATCGTGGGTTCGGGACCCGTGGGGCTGACAGCCGCGTTAGTCGCTGTCCGCTCCGGTAAGGTGCTGAAGCTGACCCTGCTGGATGAGAGGTACCGGACTGCCCTGCTCTGCCGGCCCCAGCAGATCGCTCTGGATCCTCGTAGCGTGAAGTTTCTGCTGGGACTCGGGGTCGACTTTGATAACATGGAGGGCTGCTGGCACAACGAGCATTTCTTCACCAGAATAGGAGTGTTTCAAGAGTACCTGCTGAGCATCCTGGAACAGAAGAAACACAAGGTGGACGTCAAAGTGCAGCTGGGAACCAAGGTACGAGCCGTTCATTGATTTCAAGTTAGTGCAGAATTTGGCGAAACAGGTGTCGTTTAAGGTTTAAGGTTTGTATGTAGCACGTTGCAGTGGCACCTCAGTGATTTTAATAACCTAATGTGCAGACAAGGTCTCATACTTAATTCACATGTGCTTTTGAACTATAAATGTATAAAACAGCCTCAGGTCCCTCATTAAATATCTCTCGTGCAAACGCGTCACGAATATCTAGACGCCACTGATCTGGAAATAACGTGTAATTACTCTGAGAGCAGACTCTAAGTCTCACACTATCTCATTTTGTAAAGACTGAACCTTCACCGTCTGTCAAAATCTAATCCCCAAAGAAAAGAGGCTGGTGTGTACCTCCGCTGCAGCAGAGGTCTGATAACCGTGAGCGGTGATGGTGACAGAGATGTCTGCTCCTGTGTGGGCTCTTGAGTGAATCCCTTAAGGCTGATGTCTGATACTGTAGCTTAGTACTTCCCTATCTTATGTTAAGTTAACTCCAACATGAGCCACTTTGCTCCTAAGAACCTCAAACACAGACACACAGATACTTTTATACAGTTTTCATTGTTAGATTGAAATGTACAGTCATTGCTTTTGCATAAACTCAAGCAATGTAAAGCAATGGCTTTTACATAAAACTGGGTGTATATCTATTTTACCATCAGGTATGCAGCACATATACTATCCCAAACAATATTGTACAATGTCAGTCTATAGGCAGACTTGTCAGTTGAAATAACCTGTTATGTAAACTGACCTCAAACCTGGCCACAATTTAGGCCACTGGAAATGAAGATAAAAAACAAATCTAAACATATACATTAATATCATCTTATTTGGATTGCATTATTTGAAAGGTATTTCATAGCTCAATGCATATCAAATAGAACTAACTCCCACTTACAGTGTAGTCTATGGAATTGCGTCAACTACAGGACAAATGTTGATTAATGCACAATGATAAAATAACCAATATTATCCTACATACTACATTGCAGGCTATAGCCCATAGGTGTCATAACACCCACACCATGAGGACAGCAACATCAGAACAACCCCCATTCTGATCTAAGACGAAGAAACAGCCTACTAACACAATAACCTCAGAAGGTTTTCACTGTGCTCAGAGTGAGCACACAGTGATTAAATGTTCCATGAATATTGGTGTCATGGATGCAAACCAGAACCTAGACTGTTGTCTAGTTTGAGCTGCAGTGTCATTTGGTATCTTGTGACAGTGTTTTTATTACACTTGTACGTTGGCACTCTTCTTTGGCCTTGGCCAGCAGCTTTTCCTTTCTCCTCAGCTCTAGTGTCATTTCTGTTAGCTGCTGCCATCCTCCCTGCTGTCCAGTGACTTTCCAACCTTAGAAAAATGGAGGACAAGGTCAGGAAGGTCTTTGATCACAACACCCTTCAGTTTAATTTAGAGTCACTGCCAAGTTTGCCATTACCTCAGTATTAGAGGGGACACTGTGTTTGATGACTTATTTTTTTTATCCATCTAACTTGTCAGTGCGTCAGAGGTCGGGAAATGTAAGAGGGGTCTTTTGCAAAGAGGGTATAAATGGATTACATAGATCTTGTAAATTTAGCCTCTGTAAGGTTCTTTTCTTTTTCCTTTCAACCTGCCAACTCACCCTGTCCTGCTCTTTCTTCTCTGCAAAGGCAAGTACCTGTTTTTTTCTGAGGGGCAGTGATGCACAGGCACAATAATAAATCTCTCTGACACTGTTGTTAAGACAAGCACACTTCAGGAGTGCATTCTAATGACTTGTATAGGGATGTTACATTACAACCCACCTGTTTCTCTGATTAATTGAGAGGACTAAAGTCAAATAATCATCTTAAAGTTGTAGTGAGACTGAATGTAACCAATTCAATCACTGAACATATTAGCAAGAAGATTTATACCAAACAAAATTAATGTTATTACATTAAACAAACAAGTGGCTATATTTTCAAAATGTTTAAGGGCTCAAACAGGATTGACTGACAAAAAATATGGATTATTAGCTTACTAAATGACAATCATTTGGTAACTGGACCATGTATTAAGTAGCTTTTTCCCTGAACATTGCCTAAATGTCAAAGGCAAGTCTTTGTAGCAGATTAATCAGTAATGAAATAATGCTTAGACGTAGCCTGTGTGTAATATTTGAAAACACTTGATAAATAAACATAATAATAATATATATTTTATGACTGTCTAGAATGTTTTGCAAGTACAACTGTATTTAAGTAATAACTAGAATGCAACTGAAGTGTGGAAAAAAAGGTGTCTAGTCCTGCTTCAGCACCGTAATTGTGCTTTGTTACTCCTCCTCTATCTTATTAATGTGACATAGTTTTAATATTAACCTATGAAAATTACCTGTAAACAAAATCTGTCCAATGATACATCCCAATTCAAAAACATTAAAGTTAGTTCACACATACTGTATTTTCCACTTATGGTATAAAAAAAAA
>OMLM01014436.1:64561-80195 GCA_900302695.1 Helostoma temminkii
GTAGATCACCATTCCACCTTATCTAATTTCATTAATGTGATCCCCTGTCCATTCCCTGACGGCTTAATAGCCATTATTTGTGGGTCCCTTCAAATAAAGGCTCAGCAGTAAATTGCAGTCTGTGGAAATCGAGATATAAACGCCACCCTGCATTACTGTATAATATCTTTCCCTTTAATTAACTGAAAGCCAAGCTGACATTTATTGGATTGCAAGTTACTTGTTAATGGCAATAAATTGCGAAACAAAAAAAAAGAATCATTGCTTATTTTACATCAATAATTTGTGGACCTTTTGCTAATGATTATTAATTACTTGCCTATGGGGACTGTCGTCTTTGGTGAGCTAAAGTGAATGAAGAATGTAAAGATTTAAGTGGGCAGCATCTACTTAGTATTATGGCTTTGGTGCTGTGCATTAAATGCGTCGCTCTGTTGCTGTCTCTTTACTCTGTCGTATGCATCTGGCTTTTAGTGAAAAATGTGTTCGGTGAAATTTATGGCAAATTCCATCAGACTGAACTAATTTTAAGGAGAAGTTGTTACCTTTCAGTGCAAGCATCTGCTTGCATGATGAAATTGTCTGTTTAAATAAAATGATGGAAGAGAAATCAGTTTATTGCATGCATGTTGCCATGCATTAGTCACGTTCATTATTCAAAAGACTTCTGGGCCCAAACTTCCGTATTTCCTGTATTATTTTAATACAATACACTGTATAATGTAATCACCATTAGTACATGAGGAACCAAAATATTCATTGAAAGTAAGTCGATAAATGAAACCAAATATCCAAAAAATTATTCCTGTGATTTATCAAGACACTAATAATTTTGCTGATGTTTTTTTTCAATTTAGAGCAATTGCTTTTTTGATTTTGGCCAAATTATCAAATTCAATTCTTTGTAATATTTGACATGCATTTTCTTTTTTGACATTTGTTTTTCCTTCATATTGTGTTGAAGGAATCAGCTACTGAAGAATTAAATAATTTTTACTGACCACTGGCCTAAGAAGGTAATAATTAAATGTTGTCACATAATTAACATCCCACATTTTCCACATACATGCTAAATAATCAACAGGCATCTGTAGTATTTATGTTGACATGGCAACATTCAGACCCCAAGGCCTCTGTACCTGCTGCCTACATTGCTGTGCAGTGAAGGAACCATTTTTTCTCTCTACTGCCAGTCTGCGTGTGCGTCACTCAGTTGCTACCAGCTTGCTTTTTGGAAGAGCATATTCCCTGTTGTAGTGGGCACCCGTCAAAAGGGCGGGTGGCTCTCATCAGGCGCTGCCACTTCCTTGGTGCTGGCATTGATCTGGCGTAGGGGGAACAGAGATCTGACAGCCCTGCCACAAAAATCAGACTCTTCATATGGCAGGAAAAGAGACTCACTCCCCCGCCTATCTTTGCATACAAATGTACGCACATGCACACACAAACATACACAAAGTCAAAAAGAGCAGTAGGTCAGAGTGTATGCATGCAGCTCGGGCCTGTCAGCGCAGATCTAGTTGATGAGGCTCTTCATGTGGAGAATGATCAGGGAGGAAGAGAATGGCAAGTAAAGGAAGGGGAGGGGAAGCTGGGCATCAGACAGACAAAAACACAGTTTAAATGATTGGACATGAGCGGAAGAGCCAGCTTACACTCGGCTCAACGACCTCTCTGCCCCCTCTGTGTACTGCCTATCTACGGTAACCTCTCCACGTAGCTGTTCTGCCTCTGGGTGTTTGCCTGGGTTATCCTTTTTTCTGCATCATCTGTTGTCTCACAGTTGTGGATATGACCAGAGACAGCCTCTGAGAGAGATGTCCCTCTCCAATGATATTACGCTGTGTCTCTCACACACTTGTCTCAAATGCCTTTTACTCATCCCTTCTGATGCCTCCCATCAACCTGCGAATGAGCAACTATGACAAGGAGAGAGAAAGACAGAGACAGACAGAAAGGGAAAAGGGGAGGGGGCGAAACAATGGGCATCAGAAAGAGCTGTTTATTTTGCAAGGCTGACAGAAAACTCTTCAAAATGCTGAGTTGGGATCATGTTGAGTAACATACACTGTGACTTTTTAGGGGAGAAACAGCCTGCTTTGGTAAACTTGGAATGACTTTGGAATAATCTGGACCCTCCTCCTCATATTGTCAAATGACAGAAGAAATGCACTTCAGCAGTTCATAGCTCCAATAAAGAGCCATATACAAACCATCTGAAGTGACAAGTCTATCTAAACATTTCTGTGATTCAAAATGTCCTCTCTGTCACCCTTTCTCTCCATTTCTGTTTTACTGGATCAGTTACCAACAACACTGTACTTCCTGTCTGTGTTCATATTTGACCTGTGCTATCAGATAGCTTGTCAAAGACTGATCGTCAGGCACTTGAAGAAATGTGGAGGCCACAAAACGTTAATTTTTTAAATATTTGGTTGGTTTATTTAGTTATTTATTGTCTGTAATATGGTGTTTACACGCTTCTGGTATTTTGTTCCAATTAATTCAATAAAGTGTTAATGAAGAAGAAGAAAAAAAGCTCTCCAACCTTAAGATACAATATGTTTTATTTATTTATTTTAGCCTTTATTTGATAGCTTGACAGTAGAGAGCCAGACAGGAAACATGAGGAGAGTGTGTGTGACATGTAACAAAGATCCACAGTTGGGCCAGAACCAGAGAAGTTGCATGGCGTGCACACCCACCATTACACCACCATTGCGTTCCAAGTTCACACAGTTTATTCAAAAGATACTTTAACATCAAGTCCTCTCTATTTAATGTAAAATCTTGAACTGTCCATTCCCTCAAAGCTCAGCGTTGTCAGGGTGGCTTGCTACTGCAGCAGCACAGATTAACCACAGCTGAACACAAAGCTTGTAGATATATTTCATCTTCATTAGCAAATCCACAGATTGTGGCAGTTTAATAAAAAAAAAAAGAAAAAAGATTTTTACAATGCTGATGAAAGAGTAATCGAATTATTTTAGGTAAATAATTGTCAGATATTCTGACATATACCATTTTTCAAATCATTGATAATTCTGTTGTATATTAAGATTTATCAAACCACTTCTGTTAAATACTGAATGCACATCTGAAATAGAAGTTACACCCTGCAAGTAATTTATAAGCAAAGAAAAAGCTTTGATAAACTCATGATAGATTTACGTGGAATCACCAGCTTGTGGCAGATAAAGCTTTAAAACCAGCTTTCTTCACAAGGATCTTGAGCTAATCCAGAGTTATCCGCACTTCCTTTACATAATATTAGCACAGCCTCCCTAAACACAAAGGAAATAAATCTTATCAGCCATCTGGACCATGCACTTACAAAATGATCAATTTCAATCAGAGGAAATTAGTAGAGAGCTTGATGTATTTGACAAATAGATCATTGGACCGCTTTACCTCTGAACCAAGTGTGACACTTTGTCGGACTATAATCTCTTCAGAATTATTAGAGAATTCAATTAACCAGATTAAATGGCACAGCCAAGATACATGTTGCCATCACGCAGTGTTAAAACTGTACAGACTGTCTCTATTTCACTGCCACTATTCTTCACTTCCACTTCTACTATTATGTTTCTCTACCTTTCCTTCAACCTGCTGTCAATTCTCTTGTTTTCTGCTCACCTCACAGTTTATTTAGTTAACTGTCTCAAAGCTTTTCTCCTTTTTGTGTGTGTATGACTGTAGGTGCCTGTTGTTTGGCGTGGCTGAAGACACCAGAAAAATGCCAGTCTACAGTATTACAGAGTGTAATTAGTGTGCAAAGGTAGCAAATCATTTCATAGGCTCACTACACCAAGGAAATGCTCCCTGTAATGTGTCACACACATACACACACACACACACACACACACACACACACACACACACACATACACACACATTCACAATTTAAATATTTTCTTTGGTTACAGTTGAAGTAAAAGTTCACAGCAACTGGAGAGGTGAAACCCTCAGTTGTCACCTCCTTACAGGACCTCACTGTTGTCTGAGCAGTGTGCTGTCTGCAGTGGGACCTTGTCATTATCCTGTGTGTATCTGTGTGTGTGTTTCCCACTCCAGCCTCAGCCAGCAACATCACAGAGCCAGTATAAGCTTGAGTCCCAGGGGCTGTGTTACAGTGTCACTGGACACAGCAGCTCTGTGCTTCCTACACCACAAAATATTCTGAGTGCTACCGTCACCAGCTCATAATCAAACCTAAGGGACTTTCTCCTCACGCGCACACACAGATGAAACAATCTATAGGGGTACATCTGTACTGTGTTTGATCTTTCAGTACATAGCATATGTATGTTCGCCTCTTTATTCATTGAGGAAAGCATCACATTTATAAGTGAATGTGATTCTTCAACCTGATCTCATGGTGGATGGACAAATACAACTGAATTTATTTTTCTATTTTATAACATAAATGTACAGCACCTCCATCATTTTATAAAAATACTGTATTTAATACTTATAATCCATATTAAAAGCAATTCATCTGAAGTTTATTTAAGGAAATGATGGTATTAGATATTTATTTATTATGCATACTTATTCTTATCTTTAATTTAGTCTATATTAAAGACAAACCACTAGACTGCAGGACCACACTGTGTGGGTATAAAATAGAGGTTAAAATTCAGACCCTTTGTTTATCTTAAAGTCACCCACTAGACCTACACAGTAGATTTCCTGCAGGATCTCCATTAACAATAGACTGAAACAGGTGCTAAACTTCCTGCCTCCCATTAATTATTGGGCTTTAATTTCACAGGCTTAGATGTGGCTGCTACACACACATATATACACACAGTTTGAGCCATAAACCCCTTTCTGCCAGCGGCTGATGCATGGCACCCTGTTGACACACACTAACAGTGATATATACCAGTGGATGAATCTCTAATTAAGGTTTGGCAGGGACTCTGCAGTTACTTAGTGCCACACTTCATTATCTGCACATACTCCTGCTCCAATGCTACAGGCCCATCGTTGATTTAAGGTAACAAAAAACCTCACTACACTGCATCTGTTTCCTCTCTTACAACATTTTTTTTGTCTGTGGTTAATGTAACACTTATTTTTAGGGTGTGTTTAAATTTAAACATACGATCTGAAATTCATTTCATCATTTAAACTGTGTATATGTTACCAAAAACCAGCATGAACTTGTGAAACATTAGTTTGGAAAGAGGTGTTTTAAAATTGCACACTAGAGCAAAAAAAATCACTTTTTCTTGGGGAGGTAAAAAACCACCAGCCAATTTGCAGCATCTGAAAAACAAACAAACAAACAACAAAAAAAAAAACATGTCTGACACAATAGACAGCATTATGAAACTGCTTCTGCTTCTGGGTTCCACAGCCAATCAGTGAGTAGCATTACCTCTGATCGCTACATGCACTGTGACAGGGAGAGGTCAAGAGTCCTGACCTGTGATGATGGCTGAGGTGACAGATGTCATGTCAAGTTTATAATGGCTTTGTTTTAATGACGGAGTGAGTCACTGCTCATGTATACGCAGGGTCACTGTTGAACACATACTGGATCACTGTCACACAATTTTCATCCTTCTCTGACGCAATGTACTGTAACAACTTCTGATCTGTCTGTCACTCAACGTAACAATGTCCTGTCACCCTGCTGGAGAACTAATGCTTGCATGAACTAGTGAAAACACAAACACAGTAAAAATATAAAGTGTGTAACTACTGCATGTTGTGATCATTAATGGAGAATGATAACACCTATCTGTTGAGAGTGATCTCCTGTCATACACCATTTCCAAAAAATAAATTCACTGAGTGATGCAACTTTTCACTGATTAGCTATGTCAAAGTTCTCCAACCTACCAAACACACAGCTTCTCAGTTTCCAGCACGACCTTTCACAATTTAACTTTCATTATCTATATGTCCATGCCAGTGAACTGAATTCTCTCTATTTTTCTTTCTTGCTCCAGGCTCATTTCTATCTCAACCATGGTCTTTTTTTACATCATTGTTTGACCAGTACGGAGGCCTGCAAGTGTCTACAACATAAAACAAATGAAACAAGGGACTACAAATGAATCACAGGGGGTGTAAAATTCTTTAAGAAGTGTTAAATGCTGAGTCGTGTTAAATTACAACCAAAGAAAGAGACTCTCTAAAGAATTAGCACTTAATTAGGTCTTAATTAGCATAATTATGCATGCTAACAGTGTCTCGACAGAATAGCAGTTGTCAGGAGGGTTGAACCATCTGTAACAGCAGAGGATTAATACATCATCTTTTATATCCAACAACGCTTTACCTCTTCTATCTGAAAGTGCTTTTCATTAATCAATTTTGCTTTTATTGGAGAGGAAATTTGGCATTTTTCATTAAGTGCCATTACACCACTCCCTTTGCAGCTATAACAGTTCTAATTAGGCCTCAAGTGTATGCTCAAACACAAACACTTGAATAGGCAGAGAGGCGAGTTCACACACAGTGTTAACGACAGCCACACGTGCACACACACAAGCGCAATTAAAGTGATTGGCAGTGTTGTGTTATGTTGACCACACTTAACATGGGTGACATGGGCAAGTTGTGCTGCTGGTAAAGAGGGGAAGCTGTGGAGACTAAAGTAAAAGAGAGGTGGGAGGATTGACAATGAGGAGAAGAGGAGAGGCAGAGAGTGAGCAGCAGGAGGATGGGGTCAGTAATCAATGAAAAGTCTTGAACTTAGGAGACCCTTTTCATGTTTGGTAATCAGCTAATAGTACCCGTATCACCTCCATGAGCTAGAGAGGGGATCCGGATGGAAAAGAGAAACATGAAGAAAAAAGAGACTGATGTTGAAGGAGAACAAGAGGTGAGATTTGCATGAAGAAGAAGAATTGTAGCTGTGTAAAACATTTGTAGGTGTCACTAACTAAATTGGAATGAAAGTTCATGCACAATAATTATAATGCTGCATTGCCTTTCTTAAAATCCTTCAGCTGACACCTTTGTTCAGGTTATTTCCCAGGTCTTGCAGCTGTAACTATAAATCTATCCATGTAATTTTTTTCACGAACGCACAAATACAGGAAGACCTTTCTTTTAACTTATTTCAGAGTAGCATTTAACAGCACTTGGGTAAAATATGCATTTCGACATGCATTTAATAAATTTCAACTACATTTGCCTTCTTCCATGTGCAACATATGGTTGAGAATGATATTCTCTACCCTTACTGATCACAATTTTTATCACAATAAAAAGTATAATAAAGGGAGACTACTTTGTTAAAACTTTTCTATCTTATCAAGGCTTATCTTGGAAAAAAAAGTTACTACTTGACCTTGCTAGTTTGGAACCCCACCCCAACTCGAGGTTCATTTACTAGCTTTTTCTAGATCTGTGACCTGCCTCACATGGTCTTCATGGGCACATGATTTCAGGCTTTGGTTCATTTTTTCTTCTTTAAACAACTATATCCAGGGACAAAAATGAACTTATATACTTATTCCAAGATGTTTTTAATTGAATGCAATATAAAACTTAGGATAAAGGCATTCATTTGAATTACTGTCGGCTTTATAATTAAGAAATTGGCTAACAATTAATTCTGATGTCTTGTCTTCTTGCAATTCCAATTCTTTCAAATTTTCTATATTCCATCTGAAGAATCAATGTCTTGATGGTTAACAAGTGTGGTATATCTCAACTTCCTCTTTAGGACAGCGTGACAGAATCACTCCCTGTGCTGCCATTTCAATCTACCAGATCTCCAACACACATGCTGATAGATGCTGGTGTGGTCAGGGCACATACACACCGTAGCGGCAATCTATAAGAGCCCTGAGCCCAAGGCGACCTTGAGACACTCCCCTCATGCTGGCCTTGCCAATAGCATTAACTGTGTGTCTGTATGTATATGTGTGCGTGGGTTCAGCATGTCTTGTCTGCATAACTTCATCTCACCTGAGCATGTATGAAGTCTCCATACTCACTGATATAAAACTAATTTTGCTAATGTACATGCTAATTCTTTTCATATGCTATTTAAAGTGGGAGTTGAGCACTTGTACAAGGTCTCTTCCTCTCCATTTCTTCTCCATCTCTCCCCCTTCGCATTCCTCTGCCAGGCCTACAGGGACATTAGCATTATCGATGAGCTCACCCCGTCACCTCAGACACAGGCTCTTAAAAGAGAATAATTTCATGCAAATGAGATATTGATGAGCTAATGATTAATTGGCTGCCTGACTGTGTTAATATGCAATAGCTGTCATGTAATATGCATTTCTAATGACTCTGTCTCTGTGTGTTCAAACAAATGGGCGACTTTGATCATTGGGGTACTCAGAGGCTTTCCAGCATGTTAGCTCTGGGATAAAGCTTTGCCTGGGGGGTTTGTGCAAGCTACCATGGGATTGCAACCACAGTGAGAGGGGAACTTACCGTTTCACTATGTGTGCGTGTGGTTTTTTTTTCTTCTTTTTTTAAATAGATAAAAGCTAAGAGGATTTTTTAAGCTATGTGTATAATAGCACAATGTTCCACAGCTTTGAGACACATTTAGAGATGTCTGTTAAGATCTAAAGGTGACCTTGACATTTGAGCACAAATCACAGATACTCCACCCTTATGGAATATACACATCCTTACTGAAATATGACAATAGATATGTTTCATTTAATAAGAAAGCTCTTTCTAAATTTTCTCATTTTGCAATTTAACATGAATATAAGTGTGGAAAAAGCATCATGAGATGCCACATTCTCTATCATGCTGTGGGATCGATCGATACAACTGACACTTGTTCCACTGATATTAAATATTGTTCATCTGAATTAACTTATTTCTGGTCTTTACTTATGCGCCTTCTTTCAGTTTCACTTTTGCGTAATTTGTTATGCAGCTTTTCTGCACAAATTCCCTTTGTTTAGTATACTAGACTTGATTAATAGATGTCATGATATCATTCACATTCAAACATCATTTACATCAAGTACTTACCAAATAACTAAACATACACATCTCTAACATTTAATTTGTATTGCTTACCTCCTGAGGTTTTGAAAAAAAAGGGAGAATAATCACTGAGAGAGACCTTTAAACTCACCTACACAGTCTGTAGACCCATCTTTAAACCAGTCACATTAATTATTTGAGCAGGAAATAACCTTAACCTGAGTTAACTGTCAATCAATAAACACTCACCAGACTCCAGACACAAAGACTGCTCGATTCCACTATGTGATATAAATTCATACTATTCACCATAGATCAAATGCATACTGCACACATTTAAGGACAAAAAGCACAGTTTGATGGCTGTAATGGCTCCCATTGAGCTAATATCTTCTGATTTCATACACGAAACATGATGACTGGCATCAGGCATTTCCTAACTTGGGTCATTTCTGTCTTAATGGTCCTTTCCCCGAAATGTTCCAATAATGCCAAAGTCTGGTTTAACAAAATGGAAATTGTGTGAGGTCGCTGTATGTCTGAGGTGTAGGTTGTTAGCTTTCCCATAGGAAGTGACATGGTTGCTGGGCAAAATTATGCCAGGTCAATTTAGGCTAAACCTGTGTGTGTGTGTGTGTGTGTGTGTGTGTGTGTGTGTGTAAGTGGCTGCATGAGCTATGGGTGTACCTAATCAAACTGACTGCAGCAGCCCTTGGGGACTTTTATAGATCTATCCATGTGTCATTCAGTCTGTCCTTCTGTCTGTCTGAGGCAAGAGGAGAAATTGTGTGTGTATATGGTACCAACAGCAATGCATGCAACCAGGTTTCAGAATTTGGTGTGTGACGTGGGGTGTGACTTGAAGACAGATGGATGGAGAGACAGGACTGGACAGCCAGACGTGTCAACAGAGATAGACCTGCTGACACCTGCGAGAGTGTGTGTGTCCACGCACGCATTTGGTAATGGCAGTTGATGGGTGCCACTCAGACGACTAATCTGCAGTTGAGTGACAGGGAAATGTGCTGTTGCCCTGACCTGCTCATTTAATCACCAAGGGCCCAATGAGGCTTTCCACATTGTAAATTCTAAATGTAATAGTTTTATAATGGCTCTGAGTTTTCATTACATGTGCTTCATAAGAGATAAGATGTAGATAAAGGCACATGGTTTTCAAAACATCCTGTACAGAGACCAAAATCAAAGATTAATTGTATCCACTTACCTTTTCTCTGAATCCAGAAATTGGTTTAGCCCATAGGTATGTGCCATAGAGAACTATTGTTGTTCAAAACTATTAAAGTGAACCACCGATCGCTGCACTGGGTAATGTTCCTTCCTCACCAAAAATGAGTTGTAAGTTGTATTTTGTCCTAGAGAAGTTAGAAAACTAGAAATGTATCAGCTGTTGCTCTCCGTTTTCTCCTCTTATCCCATCTCCACTAATATTCTTCTTGTAAATATTTCTGCTCCATGAATACTTCACATCTGACAATTTCTTTGTGTGTATCAGACTCTGCGCCAGACATTCAATGCTTTCTCACTTCACAACCTAAAAAAAATGGTGGCTAGCCTGAGTCTTTTCTTTTAAACAAAGATGGACCCTGTATTTTTTATATTGAAGAAACATGTCATTTAGTGTTGTTGTAATGTGACTTTGTTATATTTGTTATACAACAACAATAAATGTAGGTATATGACAAATAAGCCAAGACAAGATTTAAGATTCAGAGATACCACATTACAGCGAATAGACGTAATTACTCTTATTCTGTTTATGGGATTTTGTGATTCACAAAGATAAACCACTGGCCTTGTCCTTTATTTAACAACATTTATGCATATGTGAATGTTCAAATTATGAAAAATCTGAATATTTTAAAAAAAGATGAATTATTGCAAAGTGCCAAAATTCCATGTGTCTTTTATACTGTATTTACAGTCAATAGTCTGTCTTGCAACCAAGCAATCTTCCAACCTTCAGCTGTGTGTGGATGTGGGGAGAGCTATGCGTCATTAGTAGTGAAAGACAGGAGCAGTGTTGGACAGATAAGAGCAACAGTGAGTTTCCCAGCTGTGATAAGTCCTCTAGTAAGGCAGTACTGCTATTTCCCCTCTTTCATATATCAGTTGTTTTATTGAATTTAGCCACTGATAAATAAATGGACAGCCACAGAACCATTTAAGCTGCTCTGAGGAGAATACTTGGCAGGAGTTTACACAGTTGGCCTTCTATCTCACTCTTTTTCTCTCCTGTGATAGTTATTTTGTTAGAGATCAAAGAAGGACAGAGATACACTTAGAAAGGCAAACAGACAGAGGAGCACAGATGAAGTCCTGGATGTATACTACCAGTCAAAAGTTGAAACACATAGGAATTAACATGTTTTTCATGAAAAGATACATGTCTTCAGCTGTGTTGCTACATTGCAAAACTTTTTTCTAATGATCAGATATCCTTAAGTTAATAAACTTACATTGGCAAACATAACGTGCTGTTGGAAGACAGTACTAATAATAATTGCTAAGTACTGGTAGTGTGACAATGAGCATATACAGTGAACCTGTTGAACATAGAGAATCTGTTGTTATACCTCTATAAAGGATCTCTGTCCATGTTAAAAATTAAATGACCAATAACTTGGCTTCATCTTCCAACATCCAAAAATATAGATTTGTACTAGGGAAGCCTTGAACATCAAATTACATAAAAAAATATACTTGGAACATCACTGCTGGTCCCTCAGCCTTTACAGTGATTTGCAGTATCTGACCATTGTTAAGGCCATTTCATAGTTTCTGCACCTGTATGTCTATGATATACATGTTTTACCTCCCCAGACTGGCTCATAGCTCATGCAGCCACTTACACAGGCTGTCCACAGACATGCACTACTGCACATGTAACAACGTATGAATTGGCCTTGTATGTCTTGTCCCATGTGCCTTTTTAAAACACTGGGTGTACACCTGCAGTTAACTATTATTTTTCACTACCTAGGCAAATTTATTAAAATCAAGAAAGTGGTCTTAGTTGTATGTAATACAATGGTTGCAACTTTTTAAAGATACATAATAACTCACCACACCCCTGTAAGCCATAGAAACTGTGGCTTACAGGGGGTGTAGTAAATCTGTACAATCCCGTGTAATCCAATACAGCAGATCTGCCCTGAATTCCACTTTTGTAAGGTAATAATTGACCACTTTTTAAGTTGAAACCGTTCAGAAAGGTGATAATTCTACAATATGTTTATTACTGAAGTAACAGTGACTGGTGGTCATACTGGAGTGTCCTTGGTGGTTCTAATGTCCTGGCCGCCTCATTAATTTTTAATAGGATGGTCAAAACATTAGATACTTATTATAGTGTACTCCAGTACAACTCCACCAAGTGTATGGTGTAGTTTTTGTATTGCAGTATTTGTATTGAAAAGGGCAAGACTGTTACTGGATGAGAGCATCTCCAAAAACCATAAGTGGACCAAGGAAAGACAATCAGTAAACCAGCAACAGGGTCATGGTCCAAAATGCTTGTGGAGACTGAGGGGTATTCCATCTGGTCTGATGTCACTGAATAGTTTCTATGGCTAAAACTACTGAAAATGTAAAATCTAGCCATAACTGACAGCTGACGAAGCATGCAGTTACTGGAGAAGAGGTGGCACCAGGACATATTAAGAGTCAGATCCATCAAGGTCCCACCTCTCGAAATTCACAAATTGAGATGCTGCTGACATTTTTCTGTTAGATACCAGATGAGACACCTTTAGAGGCCTTCTCGAGCCCATACCTCAACAACTCAGAGCTGTGTTGGCAGCAGAGGGGGCCTACCCAGTGTGTGCAGGTGGTGTTAATGTTGTGGATGAATAGTGTAAGTGTACACCAGTGACTATCCATTGGACAGGAGTGGTCAAGGTAAAGATCCATTAGGTTAGTATGCAAATGTATGTATATTAGGGTCATTGATTGGGGTGAGTGGACCATGCTTAAGGCCTGCAGACGCTGATGAGGAGGGAAGGGTTGGTGTGACCTGTCTGGGTCTAACTCAATACAGTGTCACGTTACAGCACAGCTCAATCACTTACATTCCTGAGTGTTGCAGGTAATAATGTCAACATTTATTGGACCAGAGAGCATCACTAGATGAATGTGACCTCTACAAACTTATAGAGTGTTATTGCTCCACCTGAAAGTGTGATCTAATCCTTTCATGAATACTGATAATTTAAGGATGTGAAAAATGTTTACTTTTCTGTTATTCTGTATGGACTTCATTGGAAGGAAGATGTTTACAATACACCCTTGACAAATCACTCTCCTCTCTTTATTTTGTGGACTTTTAATTATTAAAGGCTGAAGGTGCAGAATCCACAGTTTGAGATTTTTCTGATTCAAAAGACACAGTCCTCACTGTGCACCTTAGTATATCTGTGTGTACCTTTTTCTGCAGGTGATATCAAGCTTAAATGTTTCAGTACCCTTAAACCTTAGTAAACCAGGCCCTTTGTCCATTAAGGTAGAAAAGGGCCATGTACAGTGTATTCAGTACCCCAAATGGCAAAGTGAAAACAAAACTTTGGAAATGTCTTTTTCTTTAGTAAAAAGAAAAAACTCACATGTACTTTAGTATTCACACCTATTATTTAATAACTTGTTGAAGCAATTTTGACAACAGTTACAACCTTGAGTCTTTTGGAGTATGACGTGACAAGCTTTCCACACCTGCAGTAGGGGAATTCTCTGCCATCCGTCTTGGCAGATCCTCTCAAGCTCAGTCAGGTTGTATGGGACAGTCAGCAAACAAACATTTTCAGGTCTCCCCAGAGATGTCCAATAGGGTTCAAGTCAGGGCTCTGGCTGAGCCACTCTAGGACACTCCTCTCCACTGATTGCTCAGTTTGTGCCAAACCTCCGTTTGAGAATTACTGAGGCCACTGTACTTTTAGGAACCTTCAATGCAGCAGAAATCTTTCTAGCCTTCCTCAGATCTGTGCCTTGTAATAATCCTGTGTCTGAGCTCTGCAGGCACTTCCTTTAACCTTGTGGCTTTTGCTCTCATACATTATGCATTGTCAGCTGAGGTCCAAATCATGTCTAATCAATTTAATTAAATTTTAAAGTATTTGAAAAGAGTCTAAATACTACTGTACAATGTGATACAGTATCGGGTTGCAATATAAAAATTTTAAAAAAGGGAATGGCTTCTGACTACTTTAGTAATGTACTGTAGTGTAAATACACTTCCATCCAAATCCCTCAGCCTGAGAACTTAGCCTCAAGAATGTTTTGTAAAATTACTTTATCAATGCTCATAGGAAAATTGTTTTAGAACAGCTGCATATGGATGATGGCACTACTACACACTTTTAGTGGATACATCTCAATTACAACCTTGTTTCTATTATAGTCTTAGTCTGTCTCAGTCCTTCCCACTAAAGATGCATTGAGAGATGCAAGGAGAAAGGAAACACGGAAATTACTTCTCCAAACCATGATCTGGTGAGAAGTGTTGATCAAGGAACAATTAAGGGAATTGGGATATCACAAGGACACTTCAACATGTGGGAATTGAAGCAACAATCGTAGGGGTTTTGGATAGCTAAACTACCAACTGAACCACCGCTACTCTATGAAGGTCCCCTCTTCCCATCACTAATTGACACACAGAGTATGTCGCTCTTTGATACCATAGGAATCGTGGTGGCTGCCTAAATGACCTCTCATCAAAATGGTTGCTTACAGGATTGAAGCATCACACTTTCATTGACTACATGCACAAAGACAACTGGGTTAGGGTTAGGCACAGAAACTTCAGGGTTAGGTTAAGTTAAAAAATAAAATAAGTCCTCCCTGTCCTGTCAATTGACATCCCCCAGCATCTTATACTGCTGCTACACTGATATCTACAAACAACTGCGGATGCACATGATAGCATGTGCATAATGGCTTATGTATGGAAAAGCCTCAAACTTGGACTCATCAGTTCACAGAACTTGGTTCTCACCGTCTAAAATTTACTCTTTGAACATCCACTGCAACAGTTTCTTCCTGTTTGTCAACCTTGCTTGTTTGCAACCTTGTGCTTTCTTTTTGGCAACTCTACCCATTAAGCCAACAGTGGGCATATGTTTTTCAAGGAGGCCACTCGGAGGAACTTCTTGGACTGATGTGAACTTTTGCCATCCACTGCATCTTCTGTCCTGATTGGATCCAGTTGCAGCATGTCTCTGGAGACAATAACATACATTTTTTAAAGAAATATTGGCTATATTTTCACCTGAAATTGCCAAAGTGACCTGAAAATGGCAGATTACTCTCCTTATGTAGGAAAAACCTAATAAGAATTCAAATTACTATTCACACTTGAATTTCTGGGCACAAAAACACTTTCAAAGCCTTCAAGATTGAGTAGCTAATTTCTATATGGTTACATTGTTGCAGATGAAAATGTGTTTGGTATTCCTTCTCTTGCAATGTAGTGTGAGAATACAACAATATCTTCGTGCAACGAGAGAAGAAACAAGGAATATGAAATTGATACATTTAGCCATAGGAACAACTATTCCTGTCGATGTCAGAAAATCATCTAAAAACATGCCCACATAAAGCATTTTGAATGGTCTAATCTAATCTAATCTAATCTAATCTACAAAAAATCAAGAACCCTTATCTGGGATCATAACCAGTAAATACCGATGAG
>OMLM01014436.1:89996-102961 GCA_900302695.1 Helostoma temminkii
AACAGAACCAGGCTCGCTCTCTACAGTTAGAAAGCACTTCATTATCAAGCCATTTGAGTTAGATCAGATTAGGACATTACATAGATATGTAGAGGAAACTAATGCTTCCTTGTCTTATGTTCACAAGTATCATCCTTCACAGTGTATTCATTGAGTGTGTCTCTCCCTCTGGTCAAATGGAGAGGATCTGTGTGCTGAACTGAAGTGTGACAATTGTTCCTCTCACAGGACCATTGTGTGTTTGGTATATAGCTGCCAGTGTTGAAGAGAAACCACTGGTCCCTTCACTCTATTCCAGCACAAAGTGACTCACAGTAACTGCCAGTGATAACTAGTAATTACATCCATTTAAAATGTGCATTATTTTACCCCTGCATTGAATAAACTAGTGAGGCAGAAAATTGTCCAGTTTTATCCTCTCTCTTATAAACACACATTTCCAAGTGGAAGCAGTTATTTTCGACCAGTTTTATCCTTGAGTGAGGCTAAACATTCTCTAGGAGTTTCCATGTTAATTGTCAAGTGACAGACAGACACAGGGAGTCACACAGACAGCAGCACAGACACACACTCAGTCATAGTCAGTACACCTCAGGCCAAAATTAATCTCTCCAGTTCACTGTAGTGACTCCTATCCTGAGTCATTGAACTTTGATAGAGAATTCATCTTTTGAACCTAGACTAGTGCGTTACAAAAAAATATATATATATTTAAATATATATATATTATTTTCACCATTCCACAAAGAGGACATGATTTCCTGGGTGGAAATACATTTGAATGGACATGTGCTGTCTATTCACTGAGGGAACTTTCTCTTAATACCAGACTGGCTCTGACACTGTATGTGTGGATTCATTGTATGCACGTGGCACAAAGAGTGATAGGAGTCTTTAGAAAAGAGCCTAGCTCTCCACAGATTAGACTCCATTAGCATTTAAGGTACTGTCATAAATTCCTCCCAAAGTGGAGGGGAGAGGCAGGACAAATGAAGTAGGATTAATAGAGGCCCATGCCTGACCGATAGTGGGGATTGGGAAGCAGGGTCACCTTGGGATAGAGGGGCATGGTGGCAAATGTGCAATTGGAAGGCTGGTAGAGGTAAAGGTAAGATGGACTTAGAAATGCAAGACAGACATATGAAATGTTCTGTACAGTTGAATGTTGATAAAAAAAAAAAGGAACGAGCAAGAAAGGTAAAAGGTGAAATGAGATATGAGCTTAGTGTGTATGTGAACAAAAGCATAGTTGGTTAGGTCTGTGACCTCACCTGCAGCTGACCTCCAGACAGGTAATGAGGTCAATGTAAGGAGACAGATAGCTACTGTGTGTGCAGGAATGCAGGTGCAGGCATTGTGTAAGTTTATACCAGGTCAATATTCTCTTGTTTAACATGTTATATAACCTACACAATACTCCTGTGTTTTCTTTGATTTCAAAATATAGTCTCATCCCACAATAAGCAGGCTACAAGATGTTGTCCTGTTTCTCCGGCAATTTATTAGTGAACAAACACAGGCTACTGTGGACCATAGCCGACGCCAAAAGAACAAAACCTGTTTTCTGCACTATATTCCTCAGTTACATTAATCTCCTGACTTTTTTCCCATTTACCATCTAACCAAGACAATACTTTGTGGGGAAAACAACAACAAAACAACCCAACTGTGGTTCTCTGCCAGTCACAGGCTCACCTATACAATCCCATGTGATAAGAAGATAAAAATAACTGCCAGGCTTCACAGCCACTAAAAGTCATGGCATCGTGGAAACAGTCCCCAACAGTCTGTTTAGTCTAACTGAACTAACATTCCTCAAAGCAGTAACACTCCAACATAACAGCTTAACTAAAACATCTTTCAGTCTGTTACACTACCCTCCTTAAAGATCCTCACCCGCAAGGGGGCAAATGAAGCCTCTCAGATGATGGCCTGCGATCTCTCTGATGCTGTGTGTGTGACTGGGAAGTTGGTGAAGGGAAGGAGATGAGGGGTGGAACAGGGGCAGGGACAGGGGAAGGAGAGAGAGAGGGAAGAACAGGCCCCTAGTGAAAAGTTCCAGGGTGTGAGGGGGGAGGGCCCATTCAAACATCCTGATTGGAAAGCTGTGCCCCAAATAGGGGGCCAGTCCGCACTGATGTTGCACAACCTTGGTGGCTGCTGGTATACAACCTCACTCAGTCTCTCCAAGATCATGCAGGGCCCCACCCACGCACTGTCCAGCCAGGGGCACCTGCCCCTTTTCCTCTGGGGGTCATATACCCAGACCAACTCCCCGATGTTAAAGTGTTGTTCTCTGGTCAATACATTATAATTCCTCTTCTGTCTTGCACCTGGACCCAGTAGCTGGTTTCTAGCAAACTTATGGGCTGACTCCAAGAGGTCTTGAAGCTTCTTGGCTAAGTCATGGTCAGAGGGGCTCAGCAGGAGTTTCTTGGGGTTTTCTTGGGATTTGCAGTTAAATCTTTCAACAAGCCCATTACTCTGAAGGTGATGGGGTGTAGTCCATGTCTTGGGAGGCCAGTTTTTCACACGACTGCAAACACTTGGGACTCAAGGTTCTTGCCCTGGTGGATATGAATTGTTTCATGTGCTCCAAATTTGCTGAACATTCCCACAATGAGTGCGTCCACTCTGGTCTCTGCTTCCTGATCCGACAGGCCTCTCAGGCCACAGGCCATCGCTATGGCGCCTTTGCGTGCACCAGTAGAAACTGTGCCGGAGGTGTTTTGGAGTGTTTAGTAGACCCCAAAGTGACCGGATCCTGGGACTCAGTGCACCGCATGCAACAGTGTCTCAGACAAGGCCCTCAGTACCATCACCATCTGGTAGCTGGTTTCTTCAACCCCTTCTGTAGCACCCCATTAAACAGTTGCAGGGCTTCAAACATTGACCAGACTCAGTTGGTGGCACATGAAAACATGACTACCTCTGTCCATGATGGTTGGTGCTGTCTTGCCAACCATGTGAGCACTGCTCTGATAACATCCCTCTCCTGTTCTTGCGCTATCACCAGTATTTATAAGCCCTTTTCACACATGCACTCTGAACTATCTGCGGGTGATCAGGTCCGGACACACATGCAGCACCCACCCAGACATACTTAATTTGATATGCATTCACACATCAAGAGATATAATCCATTTGTTTTCTTTGAGGGAGGATTGGTATGAAGATGGCAGGAGGCACGGTATGACACAAAAAGTTCGGAAACTAGTTGATTTTTGTTTACGGCATTGAAGCAGAGCAAATCACATGATTAGAAATGATGCACAATGTATATAACCTCAGTTTCCTGAAGCAGAGAAATGCAATACATCAGAACATCAGAAAGCATGATTTCCTATTTTTAATGGTAATTTACTAACAGGAAATGCTCACTCTCTCACTGTGTTACCTGAAGAATTATCGGCTGTGTTCTCACCCAGCTTACATGGACATTACGCAGACTTTGTGTTAGGGGGCTTGCAGAATAAAGTCCGGGTAATGCCCGTGCAAGTTCACACATGCGGCTCACCCTAGTAAAGTCCGAAAAAGTCCAGAGTCCAGTGCATGTGTGAAAGCAGCTTATGTTATGCTGGATAAATTTGGTCTGGCCCACATTATCATCAGACAGTAAAAAACTCCAGTAGTAGCTGCCAGTTTTGCCAGAGAACAACCACAATAACATCATTCAGTCCTTTACAATATTGTTCATCTGTATAGCTCTGTAGCCTGATTTATTATCCAGATTTCCATTATTTTTATTTTTGCAAGATTGGAGAAGATGTAAGATTAACAATAATGGCAATAAGTAAAACATACATTCCTCTTGTGTTATTTTATTCCTGCAGTTTGCAGACAAAAAACAATATACATTTTCTAATTTGCAGTCATGCAGTATTTTATTTCTTATTTGAATTGCCAACATAGCTGAAATAAAAAAACTACTGTCATTAAAATAAAAATGTTTGTAAGAAGCAGTTCAGTGACATCATAAAAGGTCTACCTGGTGGATATTAGTCTGCCTCTTTCTCATGTTCTACGTGTGACTCAAAATTTAGACCTTTGCTTATGGGGAATACAAAAATTTGTTATATTATTTGTAACCGGATGGGAAACCATTGTGTAATTTTTATGTAAACCCCCCTTGGGGATACCCTTGTGGGTGAAGAGAATTCTGGGGAACGCTTTGAGCTCTCCAAAACAGAAAGGTAAGTTTACGCTGTAGCACTGGATCATGTGTTGTTTCCTTCATTTTGGGACTGTTCAGTCAAGGTAAATATTCTATAAAACTGGACTGTTGAACCAAAATATTAGGACAGAAATAGAACTGCATGCAATGTTAGTATATAATATTGTTGTATTCGTTGAATGTAAACAGAGATCTCAAGAAAGGTCTAGAGCATGACCTGTGAGAAGTCTGTACGGTGTCCAACCATGTGTGTGCTTTGAGAGAGGTACAGTCACTAGTTTTTTAAATCTCTGCATTCATTGTGGAATATATTTTCAAGACCTGTGAATGTAAGATGATTGACTGTGGATGTGTGTGGTCTTTGTTTTGACGGATCAGACACCACATTTGTTTTTGTGGTACTGGTATACACTTTTGTTTCTTTGCTTGCTTTGTTTTTTGTTGAATTTTTTATTTTTTTTTTAGAAAAAAAACCCTAAATACTTGCTTTTTACAGGAAGTGTTGAATGTTATGTTAGATGTTCTTTTAAAACAAACCCCAAGCTGCTATTTTCCAAATAACTGCAAAATTAGTTAACTCATCTTAATCATACTTAAACCTTAAATAATTAATTTACTAGTCACTTGGCCACAATCAAATGCATGCACTTTTGAGACACTCCCTAATTGCAATTCCTTAGTTTCTGTTTTGTGTCAGTTGTGCTTGGACAGGTTTGTCAGATCGTTAAATAAAAACTAGGCAACATCTGTAAAAGTTCAGGCAAAGCTTCATTCTTAGCTGCACAAATACGATAAAAACCGAGGGATCAGAAAGACGGTGTTAATTGTTTTTTATTTATGCATAGAGACACGTAATTAAATTACCAAGAGATAATGTAACCACAGTTATCATCAGGTCAGTCAAAAACCTACCAAAAATTACCAATAGGTTATATTGCCTGGTAAACATGTGTTACATGTGCAGTATACCCCTGGATCATTGAAAGTGTCTGATATAAAACAAGAACGGATAAAGTTGATGGGCAGGACCTTTTAATGTGATCAGTACGTGGATTATGGACCTGATGATGCCATGAAAAGCCAATTTCACTCATTTCAACAAGGTGTGTATGATGTGTTTAGATTTGACAGAAGTCAATCAGAGAAGGAGAGATGTTTGTGGTAAATGTGTGAAAGTTGGTGCTGGGCAGGTAGCAGACAGTGAGTCTGTTGTGATGTAGAAAACTAGCAGAAAACTATCCTGGCTATACTGTTCCACTGCTTTTTAAATGCATCTGCTTTAAATCGCTTTTTAAGACAAAAGCAGCAGCAGAAAAATATCGTGCTGGAGCTGAGCTGCAGTGTGACTGCATGCTGAATCATTGACTTGGAGCAGGTCTGTAACAAAGTTTCGCCCTCCTGTGATCTGCAGTTTGAATTGACTTTCAGCCAGTAAAGGAGGTGAGGGTGAATGTCTGCCTTTATGCAGCTTAACTCCCAACCCTTACAGTAGCAGGGACAAGGTGACTTACAGGTAATCTATAAGAATAAGGAGCCAGGCAGGCGCCCTGGGCTTTTATTAGATCTCCAATACTCCCCGGCCCCAACCCCAGTCCCAGCCTCAGCCCCAGATTGGCACTTGCTGGCTCCACCTAGAGAAATTCTATGTTGCAAATTACACCAGACAGCCACTATGACATCCACATAAAAACCACCTTTCCTTAAACAGGGGTCCGGGGTAGCAGAGGATAGAAGATGTCAGTGTCTCCTCGCATTCACCCTTGGAGAAAGTGAGAGAGAGAGAGAGAGAGAGACAGACAAAGAGTAGCAAGATCCATCTGTCAGAACTTAAAGAGTTTTCTAACAGTACACCGACCTTGAGTGCTTGCCATTGATTTCCAGTAACGCATCCCAAACAGCATTGCGAGACCCACCAACTACTGCGGGACCCTGATTGGGAACAGATTTCCCGAATTCCGATAGCATGCCACATGCCCAGGATGATGGATAGTCCTCCTGTATGCCATCAATCCTCACCTGCTGCTGAGGAGGTGACACCTGGGCCAGATTTATCATCATATACGACATCAAGCAGAGCAGCCAATCAGAAAGACGAATACTAAACTGAGGCCCCTCCCCTGTGAAGGGCTTCATTATGTTTGGAAACAGATTTATTCCTGCAAAGTGACAAGAGGAGGGGAGATGAGGAAGGTGAGGAACAACAGAGAAGAAAGGTTTGAGAGAGAGAGAGAGAGAGAGATCAGATTATACTGAATGATGCTTTGTAAGAGTTGCTACAGTTAAAGTTGGGGGACCCATGACCTGTTTTTAGGGTTACATTTCCAGAAAGATTTCTCCAGAGCCACATAAAACATACAACCGTATTATATAGGTTGCATAGTACTCAAGATGACTTCATTAAACTTCATGTGTAAAACTGGTAGAACGACCCTTTAAATATTTACAAAGGTTAATTGGAACAAATTTGTTTTCCATAACTAGAGAATAAAAGCAAAACGTTTTTGAGAATGTACAAAAAGTTGCATCTCACACTACATTTTCTATATACAGTATATATATAAATCTGTGTGTGTGTGTGTGTGTGTGTGTGTGTGTGTGTGTGTGTGTGTGTGTTTTAAAACATTTTGGTCAGTCTGTTCATATCATTAGCAATATACAGCACATCATGTGATGAACCGATCTAATTCCAGCTCTCAGAAGTGATCATGGAAGCAGAAAAGATGATCACAGGACCATGAATGCGCTAATCTAATTAATATCATCCTGTTCCTGCCACTGATTTTTACGACTAGTTAAAAACCTTCTGCTGCTTTTATGGCTATTAGAAGCCAAGTGTGAGCTGCCTTCTACTTCACTTTCGTTTTTGCTCGTTCCACCAGCAGTTGGCCAACCTAAAAATTAAAAGCCTCATGGGAGCGTATGGTTCAACTGACTCAAACGCTATCTACCTTTGGATTATTGTGGGAAAAAAAACTATCCAGAATTAGACTTGACCACTGTGATAATGACCTCATATTGCCAGGAGTTTTCCTTTCTGCAATTAGCCTCCCATCTCCCTTCCCTACAAAACCCTTTCCTCTCCTTCTTGTGCTCTGTAGACCCTCTCCTCCTTTTCCTGCTTCCCTGTTTTTCACTTGGCAAAGCTACAGCAGTTTCTCCAAGGCTCACCAGCCACAGTGCTTTAGCCCTGTGTAATCCTGCCAACCCTATTTCATTAGCCACGCGGACTAAAGAGCTTAACGGCACAGCCCCATCACAGTAGAGGGAGAGAGTAAAAAAACGTCACAACACAAATTCCTCAGAATACATGGCTGCTCAGCCAGTATTTATGCTCTGTCTCTCTCTTCTCCTCTCTCTCTCTCTATGTGCCTTGCCATACCTCTCTGCCTCTCCATCTCCATCTTGCAGAGGAGCCCAGAATGGATTAGAGATGGCATCAATGGGATGAGACGTATTACCAATCGATTTGGAAGGAGTGTGGCATTGTTCTTCTGAGTGGAAAACTTTGGATCTGGCCAGTGTGCCAAAGCCAAATGCAGCTGATTTGGAGATGAAGTTGTGTGGAGGAGTGACTCACTTGCTCATTCCTTCTGTCTCTATAGCTCTCTTCTGTCTCATTTTATCCAAAACTACTGCTCGTGTTTAATCACTAAAGTCATTGAGGACTGTTTTGTGGTTTGTCTGTATTGTCAAAGAGAAACAAGTCGGGTTTAAGAGGCTGTAAAGTGGCTTTGTACTGATCTCAGGAGAAAGGAGGATAAACAAGCAGATTGGGAGAAACCTGATCAGTGTTAATGGTGATGGTTTAGGCTTTCGTTTCTCACTGATGCCTTCTGTTTGGCAGCCCACAATACCATTCTACTGATTGGACGGTATTCCTAAAGAAGGAAGACTAAAAAAAGGCATCTAATCATGTACACAGTTTAAACTGATTATAAAAATCACACTTTACTTCAGATTGCATGTAAACTTTATAACACAAAATACTTGTCAAATCATAATTTCTCTCCCAAGCCTGGGTTTGAACCAGAAATGACTAATTATTCTTACTGTTTTAGTAGAAGAGTGGTGGAAGTGATGCATACTTGGATGCCCTAGGATGTGGGGGGCTCTGGCAGGGTCTGGGGAGGTTGTCAGCTAAGGGCAGAGGGTGTGGGGGACAGGGGCAGAGGCTGCTGCCATATTTCTTCATGAGGGCGACAGTGACAGAGGAGCACCAAAACGAATGGCCTGTCAAAAGAAATGAGAACGAATAGTTCTTGTGTTCCATGGAAAGCGAACCCTTCAAGCATCAAGAGGCGGTTTGTTTGGAAGCAGAATCTAGAACAAAGTGTGCAGCTTACATGATGGCTAACTATTGTCAGCTCAGACTCTCTGTAGTGGCCAGCAGAATATGTTGGTAAGAATCATTAATAAGGGAAGTTGTAATGTTGGCAGCTGTGACATGATCATGATGATGATCAAGGGCATGATCATCATAAGGAGTAAAAGAACATGAAGTAAACCATGTGTTTTCCCATTTTCTTTTCTGTGTGAAGCTTCACATATTGACCCACCTCCTTTACACAGAATTTAATCGGTTTGAACTTTGGCTTCACAATGTCCAACTGGCTTCAGAGAGGGGTGGGACAGACTGTTGCAAAGTGAAATAAAGGAAGCAGACTCATGATAACGACTATAGCAGTTTATGTCTACAACTCACTCTGTTTTCTACTACTTTCAGCCACGTCAAGCAAGTTGTGGCCATATGAAGATTGCTTCTCCTGTGCCATCTCCTACCCAGTGAGATCTTACACTTTATCTACACTCTCACACCTATTGTTTCCTAAAGTCTGGTGACACAATTTCCGCCCAGCTTTGGCACAAGCAGTACTTTTATTATTGAGAATAAGTGGTAATGGATGAATGAACAGGAGCTATTTCTCTGATGGAACATAGTTCCAATGAAAACTAATACTATATTCATGGCTAGGTGCCTACTGGTACATGGCATGTTGCTGTTTGTGTTGTTTGTGTCTGTGATGGTAATGTGGGTGAATTACCAGTAAATTCAAAGACATCCAATTTGTTTTTATTGTACATTCTCTGTATAACAGACTTTGCTTTGAAATGAAATGGGAATTTTCTCTTAATTCTGTCTGTCTTCTTCCTTTACTGCAGCTTCGTAGCACTTTTCTGCTTGCTTTTTTTCTTTAATTTCTCCCCTTTGTCTGCCCATATCCACTTCTTTTTCTGTGTCATCATTAGTGGCTGTCCCATGTTGAGGGGAGAGTAATCTGAACTACGTGTCCCAGGGGCCCATTCCTTTACTTCCTGCTGTAGGAATAAGCGGCCTATTGATTAGTTATCAGCCCGTAATTGGGCTGCGATCTCCCTCGCCCTCAGATATCCCCCAGATATATGACACTCTTGACAGCCTGAGAGGTGGGTGAGGAGGGTGGGGGTGAGCAGTAGTGGGGGTTCCTCCTGCCTGCCTGTCTGCCAATACTTTACTCAACAAAATGTCTGTCTGACCACAAAGATGCCAACTGTGGCCCACGTCTCTCTTCTCGCAAAGGGATTTTCAACATCATGCCAGGGAGAGATTATTCAATCTTTCAAATTATACAGCCAGCAAGAGGTCCAGCAGGATTTTATGCTCTGTGTTAACTATGAGCATCCATTTTTGCCATTTTCTCATAGGAATAAACTCTGAAATTGTAATCAGAGTTTTAAAATGAAAATGGTGCGGCTTACCGAGAAAGAAACTTCTATATAAGCTCAGAGTAAGTACACCATTCGCATATGGATAATTGCCTATGAGGGATTTCAATACAAATTGAGGCTCAGGAAGCGGATAAGCAACAGGAAGGGTGTCTCTGCTCCTGTGTAAGCATCCAAATCTACTGTGAGTGCGCAAAGAACCATGACTAACTCTTACTAAGTCTGTTTGTGCATTTTTAGGAAAAGCTTAAAGATACTTTCCTCTCTACTTCATCTTGTTCCTTCTTGCTGTCATAACCTCCTTCCTCCCTTCAAAATTATGTGTCGCTTTCAGGATCTCTGTCTTGTAGTTAGTCTCCCTCCAAATGTTTCCATACTTTTGACTCCTCACCACAAGGTGATAATTGTGAGCATTTGTGAGCTTGATCAGAGTGTGCAGAGAGGAGATGAGGAGGAGATGTCTCCGCTGGGTTCTCCAGGCAGACACAACATGTCAAACCCTCCATTTAGCAGCCACATTAACGCTTATCACAGCATATCCCTCAGTCCTCCTGTCTCTCCCCCAAAACCACATCTGATAAACATCTCATTTCCACACTCAATATTGCCATAATCAAAAGTCAACCCATTACGCGGAACCTGTTCATCATCCTGCTTCACTCATCCCTCGGCCCAGTAACGATCAACCTTTTTTCCTTCCATTCTCCACCCTCGCTGTCCTCCAGAGAAGTGAATATCCCAGTGGATGTGCATTTGTCTCCTGGCATTAATCTGGTGGAGATATAAAGGATTGTTGTATGAGGCTGTGGTGTCCTGTGGGCTGTATTGTCTCTGCATCTTCCTCTCTGACAGAGTGCAGAATAACGCAGAGAGATGTGACTTTAGTTTGCCTCCTCTCTCAAATACTCCACTGCTTACTGAGAGCAATAGCCAAACGATTCTTTAATTTCTGAGAAACAGATGAGGGGATTATCGCAGGGTGGTACAAATTAATATTTTCATTCATCTGCAGTAATCTTGAAATGTGCTACATGCAGGGGTGTTTACGTTGTCATTTTTCCTTTGGCAGAATCTTTTAGTGTCTCGAAAGGGATGGTCAATGGCAGCATGTGGGGAAGAACTACAGAAGATGTCTTGGTTAGGTAATGTGGACTGTAGAACATTTTATGATTAATTCATTGTTTTAATAGGATGTTTTTAGGGATTTTTGTTGTTGTTGTTTTTGTACTATACAGCAGTTTATGTTTCCTTAAATAAATAAATCCCTTACCTTATTTTTTCCAGTTAGGGTTGCTATAGTTACCACAGTTAATATACCATTTTTTTATATTATATCAGATTTAGCTATTTTGCCTATTCTCTCCAACTAGACTTCTTACTTATGCACCCCTCACATCAGTTTGTACTTACTGTAAATGCATATTACAAAAGTTTTCCAACAGTTTTTTAGAATGCAACTAACAACTATTTTCAGTATTGATTAAGCTGTGTTTTATTTTTTTTTGTGATTCGTCAATTATGTATTTGCATGGTGGAATGAAAAAAGGTAAAAAAACATTGGAAAAATCTCAGGAAAACATTGGGAAAATAAAAACATTGAAAAATCCATTAACAAAATTTAAGAACTCACTAATGTTATCAATATTGTTTAACTGACATCAAAATGTTTGACTCAAATGTGTTGACATAAACATTTAGAGAAACTGAGGGTGTTTCTGTCCTTGTGGTGGTGGTGGGTAAATCTCTGAACTGAATAAGATTTTAGTAAGATGCCTGCTGAATTTATGTGTGTGTCTGAGTGTGTATCTGTGTGCGTGATCTTCATCATCATTATCATCAAACATGGAATGAATATGATGACGATGGGGAGGTGGAGGTGAAGGAAAAAGAGCAAAAGCAGTCCTTGCACCTCCTCTTTGCATGTCGGCACAGTATCACTGACTAATTGGGAAACTCCCTTATGTATATGAGTCACATTAGTAACAGCCCAGAGTGGACTCTGTACACATTAATAACTTGCTTACAGTTCAGGAGAGCAAATAGCACAGTACATACACTGGGTGCATCAATAACAACTCACAACCTCCAAATGCAACATGAATCATCACACCAGTTTGTATGCTCAGACTCACACCTGTTTGTATTAGAATCCTTAAAAATAGAAAATCACTGTTGTTACCTCACCCGCTTTAGAAACTGTTAACTTTGGGAAAGCAAATAGCTTATGTTCCTTGAATTGTTTTTATTTTGTGCCTTTTTCTAAAGTACCTGCTTCTCCACATGCTGGGTGATGCACGGTGGGGATAGCTAATGAGGCCAATAATGTAGCAGTGTGTGTCTAATGAGAGAAGATGAGCTCAGGTTCCATATAATTCACACTTAATTTTTGTGTGTTTGCGTGTGTAAACATGATTACATTTATGAATCTGGGACCCACAATTAACTGTTTCCTCTTAAAGTGCAGAAAATCCAATTTAACACTTTAGTGTATTTATGAAGCTCTTTAAAATCATTTAATCAATAATTACAAAGACATGTTAGTGACCAACAACTTTCCCTGTTACCTGTTTACACTAGAGTCATATTTTAAACTACACGTGCAGCTTTGCTGGGTTTTAAAGTATAATAGCAGTGCATCATGTGTTGCATAGAGACAGAGAGCAGATGAGACTGCTCAGACAATGCCTGTGATGTCCTCCTGCTGTGAGAGACAATAACCAGATGTGTAGAGGAGAGTTTGACACATGCAAGTCTGCTCATTGTGGCCAATTATCAGGTTGAAGCATCCTTCTGGTGAGCACCGAGTGAGAGGGAGAGGGAGAGTTGTTTTCTAATGAAGTGTAGCCGAAGATTTGAATCAGAATTTATCAGAAATTTATGTTTGCTAGTGTTTTATTTCATGTTTCCATGTTTAGGCTTTTGATTGAATGTTAACTTGTGTATGTGTGTATGTGTGTGTGTGTGTGTGTGTGTGGCTGTGTGTGTGTGTGTGTGTGTGTGTGTGTGTGTATGCACACATGCACCAGCACAGGCACTGTAATAGCAACCCAGTAAGGGTAGATGTATGTGTGAATTTGTGTTTTAATTT
>OMLM01014437.1:0-16141 GCA_900302695.1 Helostoma temminkii
AAGTTACAGAATTAAAATAATTTTTTTACTTAAAAACTTTGCAGTGTTACTGTTATGTTTGGATTCCTCACTGAAACTAAAATATGGATCTGTTATATATCTATTTATCTACTTTACTTTGCTTTGTTGACTAAACAATACATTTGTAAAGGTTAGTGTTATATCTTTATGATTCATGCATTTATGTATAAGCAGCATTTTACCACATGTAGTTATAGTAGTGTGGTTAAGGTGCAGCTTATTTTATAATGTTTCATGGAATTTTTCATTATGGATTAATTATAGTTTGGTTTGGAAAAGTATCATTACATTGCTTGTTTTTTAGAGAAACAACAAAATTGTTTTGATGTTTGCTGTAAATTATTTCAAGTTTAAATATATTTATTGAAGGAGTAATTATGTGTTGTTTTATATACAAAATATGAACAGATTTTGCAACTAATTGTCAGAAAACAGCATTAAAGAAAAGTGCAAGTACCGTGCATCACATTTGTACTGAAGTACAGTATTTGAACAAATGTTTTTACTGTTCACCACTTTAGAACTTGTCTAGAATAAATGAACCAGGACAATATTAAAATATAACCTAAACAAATGGTCAAAATACCAACCAACGCTTTGTAAACTTCACCCAGTTTGTGGTTTGTCCCAAACAGGATTAACTTCCAATCCACTGACATTTATTGTGTATTACTGTAGTTATTTTGCCTGTATTACAGTGTTTACGTATGTGTTTAACTACAAGACTAAACACTAATAAAGTTAACACCCAAACAAAGTTACCACCCTCCCACCAATGCTAGAAGTCCAAAGTTAGCCACACAGGCATCAATATTTTACATTCCCTCAAGAATCCTCTTTAAAGATGCAATCAATGCCTCCTATTCATTATCCATGTGTATGTCTTCTAGGTATGGCCTTTGTCATTAAGCAATAATTCTCCCCTCCACAGTCCCACATTACTCCGCTGCTCCATACTTTTACAAATGCCTCGGGGCTATAAATACTAATGAAATCTCTTTGCTTAATTTGATTTTGCTGGTACACTTGCAGTTATGGCTGAACTTTCCCACGAGAGAGGCTGATTGAACACTTTCAAGTCCTTATGGAAGCAGGAAAACATTCCAGAAGCTGAGGAGATCATTTCCATAATTACCACGATTGGCAGCCTAATGACCTTCTGTGACAATAAAAAGATCTCTTGTTAATTCCATTTCTGTCTCTGACATTCAAGAGATTCTATCTTACATGTTTGAGGGTTCACAAGATAACAAGTGTACTTTTTTTCCCTCCCATTTCCAGAGAGAAAAAGAGCAGCACACTGCAGTGATGTGGCTCTGTTCTACGTTTCTGTGAAAAGGGATCTGCTTGTGCCTGCGTGGCTCATCCACCCTGCCCCAAAGTCGGATAATTTATAGGCCTGGGGGAGATTATAAAGATGGATCTTTGAGGCAATCAATTCTCATGTTGCGTTTTGAATGGTGGGATAGAAATGAAGTGCAGAATAATTAAAAAGATCACAAGTCCCCCCTCGCATGTAATAATGAGTGGCTCCAGAGGCAGTGTGCTCTGCCACAGTGCTGCAGAAAGTGCCTTTGATTTGACTGAGAGGACACCCAGCCCTGCCCAACACACCGCTGCACAATGGGGGGGTTTCACCATCGCCACACACCGAGGCTGCATTGCAAATCACGCTGTGTGACTGTTTGAGAACTGTGTGCTTGTCCACCAGGCAGATCATAAGCAGATACTGTTGTCAGAGGAAATGGATGTGGGGGGGGGGAGGAGCAGGGGTCTCGTTGCTTGGATGTCTAAGTCAGGATGACTCAGAGCTGGCATGAAAAGTGACGGGGGCAGTTGTTTGGAATATGTTTCATAGTGACCACAATGCCCAGAGTGTTGTCAGATGTTAAAATAAAATCCATCCGTTCTTTGCATATGAATTGGTGTCAAAATGTACTGTCAGCCCTCAACTTGCACAAGTGTCGGCTATTGTGCCCTGATAAATTCAGCCGAAGACTTTTTATGTTTCTGAATGTATTAAACTAAATGTGAAATCTGTTATTTAGTTTTTCTGTAAGCTGCTCAGTTTTGTCTCTCTGAAAATGACAGACGCTTGTGGAAATAAACTTCTATCTTGACCCATTCGGACTTTGCTCCCCATGTCCTTTGCTTGATCCACACAATACTACACTCTTTGAAAGCTGGCAAAAAGGATCATACTCAACACAACCAGTTCAATCAAGTAAAAAGGGCTCTGCTGGGAGCTGGTGAGGGCATGCTGGAAACTGACCATGTTATCTGTCGCTGCTCGTCTCTGCTGGACGAAGCCTAATGACACCTGGCAGTGGGCTCACACTGCATATCACTCTGATGGTCACTTGGTCAACTCAACATTGGCACACTGCACACACACACACAAAGATATGCAGAGCTGCAGGTGGTAGTTATTTTAGAGCAGGTGTTGCGAAGATGTTAACACGTGACAGAAGTTCTGTACTGCAATATCAAGACATGTTGGTATTTTTGCGTATGTGGGTGTTTATCTTGTCTCTTCTGCAACACAATGCTGTAAATGAAGGCCAAAGAGTGGGTATTTACTGGTGCAGTAAATAAAATGATCAACTAGAATTTATTGGATGCATATAACACTGAGCTAAAACAGAGAAGTGTATAGCAATTACTAAAACTTGGCACCCCTCAGTATATTAACAAACTGACTGATTACATGAATTGTAATGAACTGATCAAAACATTCACACATCTGACACATTTCTCCATTTTTTTCTATTTTTGAATGTGAAATAAAGTGATTGGTTTTGCTTCTGAAAACAATTTTCTCAATTTTTGTCACTCTGTTAGCAATTTTTGCCTGATTTTGGTTAAACACACTACACAGTATCTTCTGAAAAGCCTGTATTTGAGAGAGCAAACCCTATTTAAAAAATAATTTGGTTCCAACTCAGCTGTAACAAGCCGCCTGGCTGTGTGGCACAGACAGAGTTTTCTTTACCCTTCAGTGCCAAAGAGAGTAAAATCTGCCAATGTTTGAATCATATGTACATCTAGTGTCATTGCTGCTGTCATCACTGCTTTTCCATTAAATACATATTGATGATCCAAAGATTCATTTCTAAAGATTTCTTTAAAATAAATTTCAAGATGCATGAGACACAGTCCTGAAGGCTGCCTTGCAGGGGGCACAGTTTTATGCATCTATTGGCTAGAGGTGGCAATAAGAACAAAAGTGAGCATATGTTACAATAAAGTGATGATATGGTACTTCTGAGGTTAGATTAGCTTTGTGCAGTTTTTTCTCAAGTTGCTCCAAAGTGAGAAAAAAGCTTGTGGTTGTAAACAATAGTAGTGTGAAGTTTAATTCTTCCCAACCAGCGACAATTAATTCACTCAATCAACTCATGAATAACCAAGCCAATTCTATAATTTAAACATGTTACAAAATCATCAAAGAGCTCTAGTTAATAGTTATTTGGCCAGTTTCATCCCAGTCTATATAAAGGGGAAGCTAAGAAGCTAATAGGACCATGTGACTGGATTTGAGAGAGTAGCTCAGAACAGCAAATTCAATTAACATGTTAGAATTCTGCATGAAAACAATCTATACTAGAAATTAGAGGTATTCCTGTCAGATGACTTGTGTTAGTGGGACTAATGTCATTAGGAACAGGCTTACGTCTTCTTTGAATGTTATCAAATGTTTACAAAAGAGCTTAATGCGCTAAAATGCAATCACAGCATCCACTGCTTATTTTGTGCCAGCATCAGGACTGACGCATTATGGGTAATTTGGGGGAATCAAAGGTGGCTTGACCCGATCAAGCCAAGGGGATGCAAATAATCATGCATAAATCTTAAGCTCAGTTTTAATGCCTATTCACAACAGGGGAGGATTCATTTAAATCTCTTTTATGCCTTTATTTTGACACCACAAAGTAGAAAAGTAACCTAAAATGAGGCAACAGAAACAAGAAAGAAGACACATCACATGGTCAACTACCGTGGAGTCCATATTAAGTCACCATAACTGCATGTTTGTTGCATGATGATCTCAGGCACATTGAAAGTTGTAATTTCTGACATACAGTTGAGTTTTATGAGCTTAAAGGGGGATTGTTTGTGTTTATAATTGATAAAACAACACAGACGTGTGATTCATTTTACCGTAGTGGAACATCTTAAACTGACTTTACTCTGCAGCTACAACAGGATTAACAAATGATAAATTGGACTGTAAAGTATGTTATCATGAGCATACAGATGTAAAGTTTCCTTATTTTGATGGGTTCAAAACAAAAGTAAAAATTTAAGTTAGAACAAAGTCATATTGTGTGTTCAATTCTGACTGGGACCTTGGTTTATAAGAAGACAGACATGGTGTATTGCTTTGTCCTGTTAAAGGTTAAATGTGCAGACTCGAGTTTAAGTGATTTGTTCTCATGGAAAATGAAAGTCTGAAGTCTGACTTACTCTGTCCATCACGTTCTTATACGTTTATCTGGGCCAGATCTCAAATGAAACACTCACATCAAGACTGCAAGGGGTTTCTAACTGGCGTTGGAATTATGTCGCAAGATCAATTATGCAAATGTTATCTTCAGTGTGCACTTCTGTTGCTCAGTTATTTGGTATTTGCTACACTTGTGTAATCATTAGCCGTCGCATTTCCCCTGCAGGGACTCGTTTTTCTGGGTCAGGTTTTGCTGCATCCTGTGAGGGACCTCCAAACTTTCGGAAACTCACAAAGGCCCCTTTCTCCTCTGTGTTGCTCTTCTTCATCACCCAGCTCCAGGGCACAGCAGATCTGCTCAAACCCCTGCATTGTCTGGACAAAACCACATATTAAATTTGGCCTGCATAAGCCATTTCATTGAGCTTCAGCAGGAATTCCTTTGCTGGGTCATTTATCTGTGTACATGGTTTGGACACACATTTGAAACAAAGCAAGCCAGTCAAGGATAATATTGAGGAAGTTTCATTACATTTTAAGTTTTACAGCATATGTCATTTCTGTTTCATGCTCTTTTGGCATTAGAGTTGTTGGTGCAGATTCATGCAGCGGGAAAATTATGAGACTGTAGCTGCAAGCGAGCCAAAATGTCTCCCTGCATATGTAATGTTTTGCACTTCATTAGGAATTCTGGATTTTCCCCATCAGGAATGTCAACTGAATAGAAAGAGAGGGAAACTAAGAGAGCTCTCTATGTACAGCAAACAATTAACAATGAATAATAAAGCCAACCAGTGGTCCTGTGGATAATTCATCATTTTAGTATTAGAACAGTACATGAGCTTATCTCATATTTGTTCATTTTAGTTGATCTTTTTTTTTTCCATATCTGCAACTTCATCTCTGCACCTGCGTGTTTATGGTTTAACTTATCATTTTATAAACACCTTAATGAAATATCTTTGAAGTAATCACGACAGTATGGATGTATTGCAAAAGGAAACAAAGGAAGGCACTCTGAAAAGGATGCCATCCAGGTTTTTGTGGGCCTTAAATTGTGTTTTAAAAATTGTATTATGGATTACATGGATTGTAGTACATTAAAGTTTTCAAACCAGCCAACCATTTCTATCTTTTACTACACCTTCAAAAATAAAAACATGCAAATAGGCAAAGGGCAAGAAAGAAAAACATGTTGCAAAAGAATAAAATAACAGTTGAACAAACTGACAAGCAGATTTATTAATTTGAATACATCACTACATAACATAACGCTTTACAAATCTAAATACAAAACAAAACAAAACAAAACAACCAAATTAAAAAATATGTGCACCTAGGTCTAAAATTTATTTCAATTGTAACATTTACATTGCATCATCCAGATAGAATTATACAGTGTATTGTGCATACAGCTCAACATAACCTGTATTAAAGTTTTGAGTTTGGATGTACGGAGCTCAGTGTGGAGAATTTGTCCTAGTGGACATTATAAAAACATCTGTGCAGACCCCACATCCTTATAAAAAGGCAACTGAAACTGAAAAGACACTGTGAACTTTATAGCAGGTTGACTATTAAAGTGTGGACAGTTTTCTGTTTTTTTCACTCATCCATCTCACGCTTATCTGAGAAAACAGACATGCTCATCATTTTATGTACATAGCTCATCGATTATGCTTTGGGCTCTGATTGCTGCCAAAGTTTTGGTGACCTACAACCCAAAAGAGTGTCAAGTATTGCTCATTTGATCAAATTGTGAAGATATTTTCCTGTGTTTTTAGTTGCAGAATGCTGAACGCCCATGTCCAGTGTAGTTTGCACCTTCTTGAAAATGTTTAGGTAATCAAGTATCAAATCCTCACAATACAGAGATAACCACAAAAGACACCACATTGTACAAAACAAAGTTTAAATGACACAAAAAGATTAAGAATTGGATTCTGTTCTTTTTTCAGCCAACTCAAAATGTTCCTCATCGCTGTAAGCAGTTTTTAACCTATGTCAACTTTACTAGGCTACTTCACAAACCTCCAGTGTTGTGCACAAACTTCCATGACCCTTGGTTATTGCCTCAAGATTCCTCTCAAATTAGGTCATTAATTGCTCTGTAAACATTTGATTTATTTCAAAGACTCTTCCAGTTACCCTAAATTGTATTTCTCTTAAATCAAAGTCATCTGACGGGAATTCGTCTATATGCTGCTGCTGCAGTCCAAACACAACTCTAATAGAATCTACATACATAATACAATTATCTTTGCGGCCCTAACATAACATCTGTATATAGAGTGGCTGCTGATCATCATCAACTCACATGATGGTCAGACAGTTGTGGTTGCACATCAGAGGCATTTTACAATAATGTACTGAATTTAAGAGCCAACCTATTTATCACTGGTAAGCACTGAAGTAAATGTCATTATACTGGGTGAGGCTAAACTTAGAGGAATCAATCACAGCTGTTTAAAGTTACAAGAACAGTAAGGTTTCGGATGACAGTTTATTTCTCTATGCTGTGTTTACAGCCTGTATTGACTAAAACAGTTTATGCAGCTTGTCAAAATGTCAATTAAAGCTGAAATTCAATTGAAAGAAAACTGCTATTGAGTACAAAATGTGGCTTGATGTAAAACAGTGTGGCAGCAAAGTTTTAAAGTCTTCTCTACATCACAATCTCAATTAGCCATTAAAACGATGGGAAGCAAAAGGAACAAAGAGCTTTATGCTAAAATAAAACTAACGTTACAGTATGTTCAAGTAAAAATGGAGCAGTTGGGGCACGTGTATCTATTAACACTGATCATGTGCACTTTAACGTCCTATACATTAGCTGTGAAGTAGCTGGACGCACCAACTGCACCAGTGAGTGAATGTTTGTTAAACTCCCAATCAGCTAAATGCTCCAGTTCTTTTTGTTACTTGCCTCCAGAGTTTCTTTTTGTTTTTATTCTTGTCTGTAGGTTGAAGCAGATTCATAAAGCATCAGGCTACTTGTTATATAACTTAATAGCACATTTTGTGCAGCCATGACAAAATCACATCGACCGTTCAAGCAGTCGCACCATAATATGCATGTTTAATAAGCAGGAATAATGTTTAATATCACCATCTTATTCTAGCATGCTGACATTTGCTAATTAGGTTGATGGGAATGTTAAGGGGCCTTAATATTCTGAGGGAGGTGGATGAATGTGAGCATTCAGTAGTGATCCAGAAAGTTTAATTCAACTATTTTTGTAAATATCTACACAGTCATAGGGATTCATCCTATGAGAGGCATAAATGTCTGTACCAGGCTTTGTGCCAATTCATCTGGATGCTGACATGCAGGTTAACACACAATACATGATTAACACCACAGAGTTTAGAAGATTAGACATTTGGATTTATCTTCTGGGCACATGGATGTGTCTACCAAATTCAACCCAGTCCATCTAGCAGATATGTCACTAAAGACATTCACCTGCTGCTGATTCTACACGTTCATCAAAATTGTTAGGACTCATCCTCAGATAACCAACAATTGATCTTAAATTGTTGAGATGCTTCAATCTGAATCAAAGTGGTGGACACACCAGCACTACCATTGCCATTCCTGGAGCCACTGCACTAGAAAGGCCACTAAAAATATCAAATAACAAACTACCCACATCTTGTTTACTGTCACGTTTTTGCAGGTCTGACACACTGCACCATTCATGTTGTTTGAGCGGTACTATCTGCCTCCATGTGTCAACTAATGATCAGTTCACTTAAAGAAGATGTCTACTGGGGACTCATATGTCCTCATATCGGTTGCACCGACATTCAGTTGGCATCTGTCCCATGATCCCCCAGCGTCACAAAGTTCAGCCTGTGCTTGTGTCCGTCTGGTGTATGTCATGACCTATGCTACTGTAATCCCAAGACAAATATCTGTCACACTCTGTGTCTGTAGAGATCGTGCTGTTTCCATCATTCATCATGCACTTTTGTATGAAACTGATTTGTCTCTTTACAACATGCAAACACTGGTGTTGTGATTTTTCCTTTTTTCACTGTGTGTGGTATCATCTCCCCAGTGTATTCTAGGCCTGTTACTCAACTCTCACATGAGGATGACACAAGCTTCTGGTTTCAACATAAAATTATCTTGACATCGATAGAGTCACAAATGTCACCATGTGGCCACCCTGCACTTCACAACAAGACACAGAACTTACTGTAAATGGGCTTAGACTTGACTAGAGCCTTTCTGTTCTCTTCGTCTTGTATGTCAGTCTGTGTCACCGGCCAAAACATGTGAGATTCACCACAATTAAATCATTCTTCATTGTTCCTCATAAATGTTAATGATTTAGGTGAAGGTTATCTGTCAAACGTTTCTGATGCTGTGCCCACCTGTGCCCAGTCTGTCTCACTGAGACAACACTGATAGAATCTAGTTGCAGAAGTAATTCTTCTTAACCTAGGAGGTTTTCGATACTGGCTGTTGATAAATATGAAATTCCACCAAGTAACTAATCCTATATCACAATGTAGGCTAATGTAAGCAAGTCTTTTTTACAAAATTGGATTTGGAGATATTTACACTCCAGCAATCCTGAACAAACTTGTTACTCATACATTGTGCATGATAAACATGCATGTTTGTGTTAATTCATTAATTGTTTTCTCCTAATGTTGAAAGTGAAGCATACTAATGACATAGCTCTCTGTTTAGCTTGTCCAAATGTGTAAATCATGCAGAGAAATAGATGTATGCTATAATTAAACATGGAAAAACTGCTATAATGCTTGGACTAACTAAACTGCAAGACAAATTTCTTATATTGGACCTTCTAAATAGATCAACCATTGAGGGTACTGATGTTGTTAACTAACTCATGAAGCTTAATTAGTTGGTTAGTTAATACAATTTTCAGCTATAGTTGTTATTTAATCTGGTAAATGTAATAGTCGCTGGCTTAAAATGAGAAACCTGATTTGTTCTATACACGTTACAAATCAAGAACACATTCTTTAAACATAACAACTATGAATTTTGAGCGGTACGTCCTCCATTATCACATAAACTGTGTTATGTATACTGTGCAAGAATGCTTGAGCAAAAATAGCAAGAGCTTCACAAACTGTTAATTGCTTATAGCTCTTCAAAGTAGGACTGTCCTACACTGTATAAATAAACAAACAGCTGCTCAGAAAACCTTCAGTCATCACAGAAATTCTCTTGATAACCAGAAAACCAAAATGTTTCAAATCCGCTCCTGTAATACACAATGTAAACCCCAGCATCTGAGTTGTGTTGCTCTGCCATCCGTGAGTTGTTGCCCCTCCCTGACCACATCATTTGTTTCCAGAGGCTGAAGGTCTTTGTTGCCCACTCTGTGGCAGGACCAAATTAAGAGGTGCATCCAGGATGGATGAGCACAGAGAGAATGAAAGATTGGCGGGCAAGCCAACATTTTGTTCTGTGTTCTCTCCTTTTCTCTTTTCCTTTTGCTGCCTTATGTCAGACAGATGATGTGCAAGGGAAATATTATTTGTTCTGTTTTCAGAGTCGATTCTGTCTTGTCCTTCTCAGTGTTGCTGTCTCAATCTGGATGACAGAAGTGAGAAATGAAGCCAAAGTAGGAAGCCTACTTTAATTTTGGCTATACTGCAGGAGCTCCACAGAATATATTTACAGTTACAATTCAGCATGATCGGTCTATAATTATTTTTCACCCTTTAATTTTTATTCTGCCAACCAATAATAATCCATCATGCTAATTAACATCAGGCTTTGCACCTAAAACAGATTAATAAATTAATGGAGGTCTTGTGTGGGCTGCATCTGTCCACTACTTTGTGCATCTACTACTACAACTCTGATAGTCTTCAGGCTACAAAACTGACACATCAAACTGCATATTGGGCAAAATTATAAAAATTAGACAATTAGTCTGCTGCAATGGAGTTTGTGTTTTACTTGATTAAAAAGCTGAATGTATTCCTGACAGTACAATATGCAAAGACCAAAAAGAAGAAGAAAAAGTATCCATCAGCAGCCACAAACACTGTGACAACTTTGAGTCAGTGTTTACTGCAGTAGAGCTCTGTGACCTGTGGTGAGACAAAGCCTTTTCTGCACTCAGGGTCAGAAGAGCTTGGTCCACATGAGATACTCCATAGCTGATAGATTTCCTGCTTGAGCAGACAGAGGTTTAGGTCACCAAATACATATTGATGTAACTGTCACACACAATATCTGGTTGGTTCTGGTATGGGTCTTCTGATGAACTCTTTCCAAAAATAATGATAATAAAAATTGAGGCAGCTTTACTGATGCATTACCACAATTAACAGCGGTGGCCAATGAGGTGCCTATGGCTGTTACGTATTTCAGTATTTTCCTTCCCAGAAACGGTGACCTAAACATGTGACATTGTGGTTGAGGGTGGACTGAGTCAGTCATGAGATCATCCTATAGAAAAGGATCACAACTTCATTTACAATAGAATGGACAATGTGTAGTATTCACCACCAGTAAAAGTGAATATGTGTGTGTTTCCTTCTCAGCCCTCATTTTACACTCCTCTAATACCACTATCATTATCATCACCTCTACCACTAACCTTAAATGTCAGTGGGATATCTCCTAATGGCTAATTAAATGCCTTGATTTTCACCAAAATGGCAAGACTAGGAATTACTCAACAGAACAGGCTGGCTTCCTTATCCGTAGATCATCGTTCCTTAGCATTTGGTGGCATTTGGAGGCCCAGATCACAGGATAACTGCAGGTCATTTGTATGTTAACGACTCAATGCCATGTAGTTAACTTAGGTGTGTAGGTGAACACCTTAGAATAGAGTAGAATAGAGCCAAAAATCTCCCATTGTTCAAAGACAATATGCTGCAAAACAGTAAATCGATTTACCAACTGATCTGGAGCTTCTGAGTGTAAGATCTGGATTATATGATGGATTGTACAGATGATTTCAGTGCCAATAAAAAATGGAAATTTTAACATTTCTATTTCCATTACTGAGCAATTTGCTGACAAAATCATTTGATGTGATCAAAAAGTTTAGAGCAGCTGCTAAACTGACCTTGAGGTCAAAATGTGAACTGCTGCTTCCAAGGTCAAGAAAGAAACACAATGAAGTTTAAAGTTAGAAAATGACTGAAACCCACTGTCTGTTAGTTAAAATAGTTTTGGCCCTCACAATCATTATGGGAAACTTTGTGGAAGCGTAACTGCGGCAAAAACAAACTCACTTAAGTTTTTCATTATTTAGAAAATGAATTAATGCAGTGGGAGCAAAACAGTGTATGTGGTTAGTTTAATTTCTGGTCAGCCGGTCAGAACACTGCGTTGACTGTTCGCAAATTATTAAACATTTAGTATACACTCTGTAGAGTGGCTAGATTTATATGTATCATTAATACAAGTACTATGAAAACTAACTGAGTTACTTGTGTGAAGACTCACAAATGAACAAAAGTTCAAATCCTGTTTGGTTTTCACCAAACTGGCCAACTGCTTTAAGATGTGGTTGAATTGTCGGCTTTTGAAAATCACAGTATGCATTTACAGCTGCCCCCATTCTGACCTGTTCAAGTTTATGAGGCCTTAAATCCTGCTTGACGAAGCTAGAAGCACTTTGTTTGAAGCATACTGCAGCCATGAAGACATGTTTCGGTGAAACTGTTCAGCTAAATCATTACCTTGTATTGTTATTGATAGCATATTGCTTGAACCACAAATGCATTTGAATATGTACTATTTCAATCCCAGTCAGATTTTCAGAGTGATTTCCAGTAGCTTTGCAATATCACTTACATGCGATGTGTATGTAACAAAATGCACTCTTAACAAAGCCGAAGTATAACATCACACTGCTGTTCATGCAGTGAGATTCATTTGAGAAAACATCACCATGTGCTTGTGTTAAGTGCATTTTCAATCACTGGAGTTATGGTAAAATGTAATATAATGTTTTGGAGTTAAGAATTACCACCTAATTCTGTAATCACTCAGACTGTGTTACCTAACAATATAAAGTAAACAGTTTGTCAGAGAGCACTATGGCATTGTTTTTAATTCTAAACAATTCCCATATGTAATTTAACACAGTGCAGGGCTCTTTCAGTAAGTTGTCTCCTTCTGCAACACTCCTAAAGAGAAAGCAGAAAGTTGTGCGAATGTTCTATGCAAATGTTTAGTGTATTAGCATACACAGTTGTAATTAAAGCATAATTAGAGAGACAAATGGTGCTGTGAAGCTCTGCGCCTTGGCTCCGGAGTCTGTTTATCAGCAGCCCCTTGTTTAGTCGGCTAAAACAGGTTTATATGAAACAAGCGCCGCCGACTGCTGCATTAATTGTTATCATTGCCTTGGAAAGCAAATAGGTGCCATAGTGCTGCAGACTGTGAGAGGAGAGAGCCGGAGAGGGACCAGGACAAATTAGTGTGGAAAATGAGAGTGTCGAAATTGGAGAGGGATTAGCACAGACGATAATGAAGCAATTAAAGAGTAAGCGCTCAGCACTCAGGTGCCTTTACTGAGCTGGTTCACTCCAGCTGCTTTCAGACGCTCCAATGCAAATATATCCCCAACGGTGAGGGGAGGTAACACTCAGTCCTAATACATCACTGATAGGCTATAGACTGAGGGGAGATCACAACACGACATGCTGCTGTGTAATGCAATGTGACACGGTACAACACAATCTGACACAACATGACAAGACAAGATAACACAAAATGACATGGATACAAAACAACACAGTGTAAAACATAACAAGCCAACATGACACAAAACAAGGCAACGCAACACAATATAGTACACTGTGTATGACATTGTGTGTCCAAAAACATCGCCACAATGCAGGTTTATTTGATCCAATCAGTAAAATACCCAAATCCCTTGAATGTCTGATCTAATTCATAGTTTTATTTTTACACTACTATATGCCTCTGTCTGGTTAGTGAAATTTTTCTTTTGGTCGTCTGTACTTTCTGGCATCCCACTTTACAGAAGATGCACCTTTTATAAGCTTAAATATGCAAGTTCTGGAGACCTACGTCCTTTTCATTTTCTCTCTCATCTCAGTTGTCTGTGTTAGGTTCCAAGCCAGCATCATCCAGCAGCTAATGCTAGCTTAAAGCCTCAGTGCCATAGGAGTAGAAGACCAGAAGCGTGTTCAAGTATTGACTGACAGCTATGAGCTGTCTTGGCTTTGGCCTTCTCTGATTGATTAAAAGGCCAAGACTTACTCAGAAACTTTATATGGGAATATCTCTGCACTGCTGCCAGGCTGTTCAGTGAGTCTAGGTCACAGGAATGGCAGCACCTCTCCGTAATGAAATGTGGTTTTTAAGTAGTTAGTATTACAATAATGTCACCTGTAGCTTAAAAAGGGTCCGAATGCATAATACATTTTTATAATAACAAAAGTATTGCTCAGACACGAGTACATAGCGTACTGTAACTATGTGACCAAGTGCAACCGAGTGCATTTAATAGTAGTGTACCGTTGTTTTATGTCTTGTGAAACATTAACGAAATTTTCACTCTCTAAATACTTGACTGTATGACTGAAAAATACATTGCAACAGTGAGGATGAGAAGGACGTAGGGGACAGTGGGCCTGCTTCAAACCCACACTGCCAAATCATGAAAAAAACTGAACTGCTTTAGCAGAGTCAGTGTTTAACTTCAGCAGACAAACCCTTTGAAACCACTCAGAAAGTCAACCCAACTCTATGAATGATGGGAGAGGAGGCAGTGAGAGCCAGAGGTAGGAGCAAGAGAAAAAAAACTGAGAGCAGAGAGGAGAGGATGGGGGGCTGTCTGTAGCGATGCCAGACATCCATGGTTGGGGGTAATAAAGCCCCTCTCAAAGTCAACAGTTCAGAAACTCCTTTGTCCTCCTAAAAGAGCTTTTAATTTTTAACACAAACTTGCACTTAGGTATGCATGAACTTTGGTAAAATCCTGAGACATGTGTATAAAAGGGTTTAATAGATGACGGTCATGTGCTCTACTGCCGGGTAATGATGTCAGCCTCTCGATCTCATTCCTTCTCTGCCTCTCTTTTGGCTTCTTTGATAGAGGAGGGCCTAATGTAAATTTAATTTGGAGTGATGTATGGCAGGGATGGGTGAATGAGTGAGAGTGGGGTCCTGGGTTTTGGGTGGTGTAAGGGGACAAGTGATGGGAAATTAGGGCTTGTGAGCAAAGGTGGAGATGACTGAGTCGATGAGCATGGAGGGGCAAAAAGGTGGGGTGACGGGTGGGAACACGGGAGCGTGTGTGCTGGAGGGGGAGTCAGATAGTGTGTCTGAAATGTCTCTGTGGGGGGAGCAGCTGGACTGGGGTGCTGCCACTCTGCCAACACTGTCTTCTTTAAGCAGGATTAATGACGGCCTACGTCCCATATCCATCCATGTACATGAAAGCCTCCTTTGCATACGAACACGGCCGCACACACATGCACACACATGCACACACTCCCACCACCTCACACACTCTCTCCATGTCTGATTTATACAGACATGCTCAGCCCCCACCATGCCACATTTACTCTCAACAATGTGAATGGGAGGGAGGATTGCTTTTGGTTTCCAACAGGAGGGCGACATCTGAATGGGAGGAGGCTAAACACTCCCCAGTTTTGCCTCTTCAAAGACTCTCAACCCTTCCTTCCCCGTCCCCCCCCTTGTCTCACTTCAAATGAAGTGGACAAATGCTAAATCAATGTTTTTAGTGCTGCTAAAATTCACCCTCTTCTCTTATTGTTTCCTGGAAAATTGAAAGGGTATTGATAGCCATGGCTGTCAAAAGTGTGGCTATCAAGGTTTTTTTCTTCCCCTAATGTCCTCTGGGAGTTTATCTATACACACTGGGACACATTAAATAGGAACAATCTGTGATATATTTTGCATTAATGTTGCAGGGTTTTCCCAAACAATTTTTTCATGTGCAGTTATCACAGAGAGGGAGATGAAATCCAGATCTTATTTGTGACTTAATGAGGTTTCTGCAAATGATTGCACTGTAAATTGTCACAGGGTTATTAAACAAAACATGGAAATGGCGGTAATTGCATGTAGAATGCAAGTATTGTTTGAGAAATAAAATCCTTGTTGATTATGTTCAAATTAGATTGCACTCAGAGTGCAAAGAGGCCTGAATCCAGTCTCAGTTTTATTGATCTCCCTGCAATGTCATTTCATCACCTGATCTCTTTCTGGCTCCTAATATTTCTTTTGCTCCTAAATTGTGAAAAAATTGACTTTTCAGAAAGTCACATTTAATGCACTTTCTTTAACCAAACATTGAACGAACAGAGATAATTTCAAATTCCCTCTATTGACAGCATCATCATCATCATCAACATCATCATCATCTCCAGCTCCACAGCCAGCTATAATGGATGCAGAGTAGAAGAGGATGAGCAGGGGCCAAATGAATAGTGAGTGGTATTCATCAGACCAGGGGGAAGCGGCAGCCAAGATCCAATTATATATATTCATTAAGTGATAATGATATCATGGTCTTTTAACTGAGAAGAAAAGGGAGCATAATTGAATAATAACAGTTGTACAATCCCAGAGGATTGGATACCCCCCCCCAACATTCCCACCACTACCACCACACAGACACATATCCCGACATGGTGACCCCCGGAGGGGTGTGG